>CAIGRB010127725.1:0-12954 GCA_903798255.1 Fraxinus quadrangulata | reverse complement strand
CCCCATTGTTTTCTCATAATTTTAGTTTCATCAAATATGTCACATCATGAGCTTTTTGGGCCAGGAGAAAATAGAATCCGGGTTATCGTGCTCTAACAAGTACTAAAAGACCTTGTTGCGCACAAAATCAACTAAAGTTAAGGTCCCAAAAACATTTGTTCTAATTGTTTCAACCTTATGTGACTCACACCAATCTACATTAAGGCCTGTTACCAACTCCAGATGCATTAAACACACGAGTTGGTCGCACCATCCTTCAATCTTCAATTAGTGAGTTTCTATTCTATAGTTTTCCTGCCCCATACTCGAATTCTATGACACCTTCTTTGCAAGTTTTCCTAAGAAGCCTCCAATCCAACTAATCCTTCCATAAATCAAGAGTTTCATACTCAAGTTCTTGGGAATTTATCACTCTCCCATTAGTGTTGTTATGACTTGCTGCTAGCATTTGCCACGTGACTGACCTAGTGAAGTCATGAACCCATTCATGACGAACCGTCATCTTTAGAAGACGAGGCCCACATGGAAGATGGAACAAATTTCCATTCCTTTGGTAGCGGGGAATCATCTTGAACCTCGGTTGATTTTTCTTCACTATCTTTAGCATTGGGCTCCTTCGTTTGTTTTTCGTTAGGTACTTCCTTGTTTTGATCTTTAATGTTCATTTGTTCGAATGAGCTTCCAAACCCACATCATCATCAATACCTTTCTCGCGACCAAGTGAGTTAGTTTCATCAAATGTAACATGTATAGATTCTTCAACAACTAGAGTTATTTTGTTAAAAACTCTATAAGTTTTGCTAGTTGATGAATATCTTAGAAAAATACCAACATTGAATTTTGAATCAAACTTTCCCAAGTTATCTTTTGTATTTAAAATGAAACTTTTGCAACCGAAAACTTTAAAAAACTAATATTGGGAATTCTATTTTTTCAAATCTCGTAAGGAGTTTTAGTTTTCATACGACTAACTAAAACTCTATTTAGAATGTAATAGACGGTATTTACAGTTTCGGCCTAAAATTATTTTGGTAAACTATTCTCGTTAGGCATGGTTCAAGCCATTTCTTGTAATGTACGATTCTTTCTTTCTATTATACCATTTTGTTGAGGAGTTTTAGGAGCCAAAAAATTATGTTCANTAGCGATCCTAGATGGTCCAAAAAGATCTATATGGAGAAGTTGCAATGATTTTGTAGTTGAAGAGTGTACTTTAGGTTTAAATGAGTTTTTTACCTACTTACCAAACTGACAAGCATATACAAATTTTATCTTTCTCAAACTTTAAGTTTGACAATCCTTTGACAAAATAATTTTTGATAGAATATCCATGTTAACATGACCTAATCTTCTATGCCATAACCAAGTATCTTCCTTCAAACTCAAAAGACATTTTTTTTATTTTCAAATTCGATATTTATGATATAAATATCTTTACTACGACTTCCTATAAATATCACCTCTTTTGATGTAGCATCCTTAATAAGGCATTTGAAAGAATCAAATTTAATATGATAGCCATTATCACATAATTGACTAATATAAGTAAATTATGTTTGAGATTATATACCAAAAGTACACATTCAACGGAAGTGGAGAGATGATTACCAATCTTTCATATTTCGATGATTTTACCTTTTGCATATCTCCAAATGTGTCATGGCCTCCATCCCTCTTTTTTTGAAGTTTGATAGTAAAGTTTTATCTTCGTTCATGTGCTTTGAGCATCTACTATCTAAGAACCATTTGCTCGTCATTTTCTTTGGTACCTACAATAACAATTCAATTTTTATTTTTGGTACCCACACAAGTTTAGGTCATTGGTAGTTAGTTTTTACAATGAATCATAATCAATATTTTCTCTTTTGATTTCCAAAATTTTCTCCATTTCACTTTTTAACAATTTATGTTTCTTTTTAAGAATATAATGGCTAAGGGCAAGTTTTTCAAATTCTTCTAAAATTTCATCATAAGAGGAAGATAAATCATCATTTGAAAATTTTTCAATGGAATTTACCTCATCATCGATTGCCATGACGCATATGTTGGCAATTTCTTCTTGACTTTCAACTTCATCGCGATCATCATCATCACTTCATCCCATATTGCTTGAAGTACCTTCTTCTTGAAGATCCTCTTTTTGTTTGGGCACTCGGTTCTCTTGTGATCGAGTTTGTCACAATCATAGCATATGATTTTCTTACCTTTTTCTTCGCTCTTTTCTTCCTTCTTTTGAAATTTTCGGCTCGACTGTTCCGAAAACCTCTCCATTTTTTTACAAAAAGGACCGAGTCATCGATCTCTTCATCTCTCATGTTACTATTAGTTGTTTCTTCATCAAGTGCCACTTTTAGAGCAATTTGGCGTTTATGAGTCTCCTTCGATTTTTCTTTGCTTTTCTTTGTCTTTTCTTTGATTACTACATTGTTAAGTTCATAAGTTATCAAAGTTCCATAGAGTTCTTCCAAGGGATACGTATTCACATCCTTGGTGTTCTTTATCAACACCCTTAAAGGGCTCTATTCTTCTGAGAGCGATCTAAGCATTTTGCTTACAAGTTCACCATTAGTAAATTTATGATCAAATCCCTTTAGACCATTTACAATATCGATAAAATAAGTAATCATATCAACAATAGATTCATCTTATTTCATAAAGAAATTTTCAAATTCTTTGACCAACATATTAATTTTTGTTTCTTTAACTTTACGAGTGTCAACATGAGTAACTTTAAGTGCATGCTAAATATTATATGCGGATTCATAAATACTAATACGGTTAAATTCATTTTTATCTAATACACAATAGAGTAAATTCTTGGTCTTGGCATTTAAGGATAATTTTCTTTTGACTTCTTTATCATATTCTTCTCTAGGTTTAGATATAGTTTGAATGGTTTGTCCGTCTATCTTAATGGTCTTGGTAGGCTTATAAGGACCATATTCAACAACTTTCCAAATGTTATAATCAATTGATTGAATGTGAATTATCATCCTAGCCTTCCAATAATTGTAGTGTGCGCAATCAAAGAAAGGAGGTCAATAAGTAGAATGTCCCTCATGATTTTGAAACATTGGGTTAGCCATTACTCAAGATTGCGAAATCTTTGAAAATAAGCACCTCAATCTGATACTAATTGAAAGCTCAAGAATAGCTAACCAGAGGGGGTGAATTGATTTGTAAAACTTTTTCGAAAAATTAATCTAAATTCAAGCAAGTAAATACTAAATAAATTAATTCAAATAGTAAACACAAATATAAAGGCAATAAGTAAAGAGCGATAGAGAGTGTAAATGATATAATTATGGAGGTTTGATCTAACGCAATAATCTACGTCCTTCGTTACCAAGCTCTTTGACACGAGTAATGCCAATTTCACTATGTTGATTGACTTGTGGTGCAATCCAACAATTTACAAAGCTTTCGGTGACTTACAATCAAAGAGTACCGATCCTTTTACAATGTTGAGTTTTTCGAGACCTCAACACGACCCATAATTCAAATAAATTTACAAATGAAATATTCTCTTCTTAATGAATGATAATTCTAAGGTTGAGTATAAGAAGAGAAGTAGGCTAACACTTTAATAGATAGAATAAATGAAACTCAAGTTTTAGGTGTGAAGATCTTTGATGTATGATTGATTTTCAAGAATTAATTTTATCAAAGATTTTTCAATAGCAAAATAAATGATATGAGAGATCAATACAATTTTAGCTCAAACAATTTTCAATTGAATGCTCTTCAATTGTTATAATAAATGACAAATGAGTAGGTATTTATAGCAGTTGAAAATGCAAAATTTTCTGTCCAACAGGATGACCACTACCGGACGTCCGCCACTGTACCGGATGACTGAACTAACCGTTAGGCGTTAGAAATCAGAATGGTTAAAAATTTGACCGTTGGACTACCGAACGTCCACCAGACCCACCCAACGTTCGCCATAGTATAAATCTCCGATTTGCTCTTTTCTTGATTGTTTTAGCAAATGTAGATCCTTTAGGGACGTTTTTCATTTAAATTTTTCAAAATGAGTTTCATTGGTAATGAATTCAAAAAGTCAAGTGAAAATATTTGTCATATCGAAAATAATTTTTATGCGAGTGTTTTTGTGAAAAGTTTATATCGTGTATAAAAATTTAACTTATGAGCATGTTATAATTAAAACTCGAAATCAATCATAGGTCAACAGAGAACACCCCTTCATCACGGATGTGGGTCTCTATTGCTACAAGATGATGCCTTTTGGGCTAAAGAATGCCAGTGCCACTTATAAAAGGTTTGTTAACAAGATGTTTGCCGACCTCCTTGGTAAGACGATGAGGTCTATGTGGATGACATTCTCGTTAAAAGTTTGAAACAAATGATTATGTAGCCCACTTGAATGATAGCTTTCGGATCCTGAGAAAACATCGAATGAAGTTGAACCCCCTTAAGTGTGCTTTTGGTGTTGTTTCAGGTAAATTCGTTATATGGTTAACCAAAGGGACATTGATGTAAATCCTTAGAAAATATGAGCACTAGTCGAGATGAGGTCCCCTAAAAAACCAAAGGAGGTCTAAAGTCTAATCGAGCGTGTGGCCACACTAAGCTGCTTCATCTCGAAGGCCACCAATAAATGTCTCCCATTCTTCAATATTCTAAGGGGGGAAAAGAAATTCCAATAGATCGAGGAGTGTGAAGATGCCTTCTAAGAGCTAAAGAAGCACCTAGGACATGCCTACCTCCTCTCAAAACCCAAAATTGGAGAGGCCATACAACTTTATTTAGCTGTCTCTAATGAAGCCATTAGTACCATACTTATCAGATAAGAGGGTATTATCCAACTACCGATTTACTACATCAGCAACGTATTGTTAGCACCCGAAACCTGATGCCCGGATATGGAGAAGTTAACTTTGGCATTGATCACCGCATCAAGAAAGTTGATGCCCTATTTCCAAGCTTATAAGAAACATGTATTGACCAACTTTCCGCTTCGACAAATATTTCAAAAGCTAGATGCCTTTGGAAGGCTATTGAAATGGGCGGTAGAGTTAAGCAAGTTTGATGTCCTCTTTAAAGCCAGAGCGGCCATCAAAGGCCAGGCCCTAGTAGATTTTGTAGCTGCATTTGCCAATGTTCCCAAGATGGAAGACTGTAGAACCTGTCGAGCCCCCCATGTGGAATCTTTTCATGGATAGGTCGGCTGGGGACGCAGGGTCGGGGGGCTGGCATGGTCCTAATAAGCCCTGAAGGTCACAAATTGAACAGTGAGGCACGGTTCGATTCAAGGCCACCAACAAGACGGATGAACATAAGGCACTGCTTACTAGCCTCAGATTAGCAAAAGATATGCAAGTGAAGAAGTTGTGCATCAACAGTGACTCCCAACTCGTTGTTGGCCAAGTAAACGACAACTTCATAGCCAGAGATAAGGGTATGGCTGCATATCCCCGGTTAGTAATGGACCTACTTCTATCCTTTGAAAAATTCGAATTAGCCCAAATTCCAAGCAAGGGGAACGCCCACGGCGATGCTCTATCTAACGAGCAGTAAGGACTCGGAATTACAAACGATAGTGCCAATTGAACATCTCTCAAGGCCATCCATCGCTATGGAAGAGGTGATGTGGGTGGAAGGAATCCCCACCTAGATGCAACCCATCGTGGCCTATCTCAAAGACCAGGTCCTTCCCGATGACAAAAATGAGGCTCAAAAGTTGAGAAAGAGGTCTGCTCATTTTTTTTATAGATGATGTTTTACATAGACGAGAGTTTTCATCTCCTTTCCTATGATGTGTTGGGAGTGAGGAAGTGACCTATATACTCCATGAGATTCACGAAGGTATTTGTGGCAATTACTCGAGAGGATTATTGTTGGCACGTAAAGCACTAAGGCAGGGATACTATTGGCCAACCTTAAAAAAGGATGCCATTCAGTTTGTACGAAAATGGGACAAATGCCAACGCTTTTTCCCTATCCAAAGACACCCGTCGCAAGAGCTGACTGCCGTATCTAGTCCTTGGCCTTTCACCAAGTGGGGTGTGGACCTCATAACCCCTTGCCCAAGGGCAAAGAAAGTGCCAATTTTTCTAGTTGTAATAAACTACTTCACGAAATGGGTTGAAGTTGAGCCATTGACAAAGATCATAGAGGCTAACACCTCTATATTTTTGTGGAAAAATATCATATACCTATTTAGAATTATCTATTCGATTGTGTTAGACAATGGGAAGCAATTTGATAACAAGAAGGACATGGACCTTTGTAAGGAACTCGGGATCAAGAAACACTTCTCCACCCCTCACCATCCCCAGGAAAATAGACAAGTCAAAGTTGTGAAAAAAACTATAAAACACACTTTGATGAGGAAGCTCGACACAGCTAAATAGGCCTGGGTTGATGAACTGCCACAGGTGTTGTGGGCAATTCGCACTACAAGCAGGACTCCAACCGGAGAAACTCTCTTCTCAATGGCCTACGGTGCCTAGACTATGAGTCTTGTGGAGGTCAGGTTACCCTCTCCACGCAGACTGCATTTTAGCGAGATATCGAATGATGAGATTAGAAGGTGCGAGCTCGATTTCCTTGAGAAAATGAGAGATGACTCCCAATTGAAGTTGGCTGTGTTAAAGGAAGATGACTCAATATTACAATGCTAGGGTCAAGAAGAGGTCTTTTCAGAGGAATGACTTGGTGCTTCGAAGAGTGTTTTTGTCCTCCAAGGAACCGGGAGTAGGCACTTTGGGCCCAAATTGGGAAGGACCGTATCGTATCAAAGAAGAACTCCGACAGCCTCACCCATGGAACATTGAACATCTGAGAATGCACTATCAATGAATATACTCGATAGTTGGAAGCTTTTACCCAGCCTCTGCAAATAAATATAACGTTTTGTCTAAGGAAGTAAAGAACGAAAAATGTTTAAGCGTGGGCGCTTCGGAGGAGATGATCAGATCCCAAATGAGGTCACCTCGTTTGAACTTCGAGGCATACTCCATATGCTTCGCTTTGATGAAGCTGAACACCAAGGAAGAAGCCTTTACATAGATGAACCATCCACCATGTGAAGAGGTGTAGGCACCTCAGAGGAAAGGATCAAATCCGAAATGGGATCGCTTCGTTTGAAATCCGATGCGTATTCCACATACCTCACCTCGCCTCACCTTGACGAAGCTGAATGCCAACGAAAAAACCTTTGCATGAATGAAGTATCAACCATGTGAAGAAGTGTGGGCGCTTCAAAGGAGATAATCAAATCCGAAATGGGATCGCCTCGTTTGAACTCAAAGGCGTACCCACATGCCTCACCTTGGCGAAGCTGGATGCTAAGGAGAAGCCTTTGTATGGATGAACCATCCACCATATAAAGAAGTGTGGGCACTTCGGAGGAGAAGATCGGATCCCAAATGGGATCGCCTCATTTGAACTCTAAGGCATACATCACAAGTCCTCCTTGATGAGGCTGAACGTCGTCGAAGAATACCAAAAACATTGAGTTAAGATCTTTTAATTAAGTTATTCAAATAAGAGGTAAACTTATTCAGCTTGTAATTTCAGAGGAAAGTAGGCTAAAGTCATTGACAGTTAAGTTGTTACTCAAGTGGTTCATTCGAGTTTTTCAATTGTTTGTCGAGGCCTTCATACTTGGAAGAAAAACAGTGAAATAGTAAGGAAAACAGTAAGAAAAATAGCAAAAAATTCCATTCATCAAAGAAAAGTTAAGTACATATGGGGGGCCATAGCCATTACAAAACATGAATATAACATATACTATTGTTGAAGTGGCTGGGGTGCCAAAGCCTCGTTGGCAGGTGCTTCATTTGCTACTTGATCTGGAGCTTCGTTAGCAAGAGTTTCTTCTTGATCAGCAGCCTTCTCAGTAGGGGTTTGAGGTACCTCATCCATAAGCTCCGCCCTCAATTCTGATGCATTGAGTTCAGGGTAAAGCTCTTCCACCCTTCCCTCCACTTCGGCATGAGCAAACCTTCACCAGTAGATAGTGAACTACTGGTACACTTCAGTCAAATGGAAGTTGGTGATATAATGCTTAACCACGTCCTCCCCAGCCTATTGAGCCTCAGCTTCTGCCCTTTTAGCCTCATTCATGTAGTATCTTATCTGGTTCTCCATGAATTGGTTCGCACCTCGACAATTAGCAAGCTCGAGGTTTGCCTTCTCCAGAGCCTCGACCGTTATTTTCTGATGGTTTTCTAAGGTCTCCACCTTCTTTGTTAGAAAAGCTACTTCACATTAAGATTCATAGACCTCCTTTTTCAGAGCCTCTATCTCGGTCAATGTATAACTCAGTTTCGCCTCGTCCTCAGCTCGCTGTGCCCTCATCGACTCAGCCTCAGAATTTATTTTCTTTATTTCAGCTTTGGCAGCAGCAAGTTTGTCAACCGAGGCTCTGTTCTTTCATTGAATGTTGGCCAAAACCTCTTGACATTTGAGGGCCACCCCAAAGGCCCTAGCACTCTGGCTCACCAATGTTGCAGTAAGGTCCATTGCATCACAAGTGTACACATACATCTGCCACCGCTCTGTCCAAAATTTGTTGAAATTCTTTGTGGCACTCTGACTTTCGGTAGCAGCATCTCAATTACAGTCGGGGTGATCTTGTGGTCCCTCCAGGTAAAAAAAATCCCAGATTTGCTTGGAGTCTTCTCCACTTGGCCCTTTTTTGGTGTCCTCTGAGGCTGGCGCTCCCCCTTCTCAGCCTCTTCATTGGCCTTTCGAACCTTCTCAATTTTCATCACCTTCATTACGGACTCCAAGAGCTTCCACAGTGGGGGAACACCCTTTTCGGGATGGGACACAGTAGTACCGAATTTCACTGGAGCCCCACTCATGAGAACCAGCTTCCTCTTCTTGTGGGGCTTCTCCATCTTTCCCTTCCCCCTATCAGCGACCCCCCGGCCCTTCTTGGAAGCCTCCTTCTTAGCCCCCCTTTTCAGTATGATCTTTACTGAGGTGCTCCAACTTGCCTCTCACTTGTTTAGCCCCAGAGGAGGAGGGCTTCAGGGCCTTGGCACCAGTTGGGGTTGTGGCCTTTAAAATGGTGGCCATATCCGGAGCAGGGTACTCATTCTTTGATAATTTATTTGTAAATACCAAAAAGAAGATTAGGAATCCGCCAAAAGATGAAATGAAAGCAAGTAAAAGAGCTTCTTACCTTTTGAGGCCATTAATCCGAAGTCAATGAAGTATCTGTCTCTGTCGATTAGGTGGTCGAAGCTCCGAAACTTTAAAGACCACTTATATATGTCTTCAATCACCTACCACTCTACCTCGTGGAGTTCGTAGTTTGAACCCGAATCTGCGAATGAGGCATTTATTAGTACAAGGTATAACGAATAAATTGAAAGGTGCGTAAAGCGAGGCACTCACGTACTTCATAGTACTGGGTCGGTACTGTACAAGTTGGGATGATATCTCCCTCCACCTTCTACCCTTAACCCAGAACCAGGACTCCTTTCAGCCTTTTATGGAGGAAGGGAGCCTTACCACAAATGGAGTCATCTTTCCCTACCACCCAGACTTGGAAGATACTTTGGAAAACATGCAGGGGCATGTCCTCGCCTAGGGACACCTCCTTTCAAAGAAAGTAGGACTCAACTAGTTGACTTCACCCGTTTGGTAAAATTTAGGTGGGAGACAGCATGAAGGTCCTCATCACCGCCCTGAAGAAGGGGTGCAGAGGCAGATGCACTTCTGCTTTAAGTAGAAATTCACTAATTGCTACGCACTCGGGCCCCGAAAATCACGCATGCTCATGGGCCTCGGGCACTAGCATTTCTATGTAGTGGGAAATGCGATATTTATGCCTAAGTTCGGCTAATTTTGTAGAGGTCATGGAAGAAGGAATCTTGGCAGCCCCCAACCCACCTCGTAGTCTATGGGTTCCTCACTCATCGTATACCACTCATTTGACCCCTCAGACACAGAATCTTCCCCAAACCTAGCTACCGTAACTGCCCTCAACGCCTTGGAATCCATTGAAAATTGCAGGGAATGATGAAAAAATTACAGAAAGTGATGAAAGATTGTGAAATCCTTTCACAAGAAAATACCTAGGAAGGAACATGATCTAAGAACACTCACAGGAGAACAAGAGGATGCATGAATTTTTTTGAAGGTTGGAATACTTGAGAGAATTCGAGCAATTTTCGCAAAAGTGAAACTTCAAAATGGCAAGGTTTTGGTTTTTATAGGAAGGAATAGAATTCAAATGGTTTATTTCACAAAGATTAGTTAGTGAATATCACTTACCTGCCTTGGCGCGTTAGCACTTGTCACAAGAACGTGCAACCATCATTAGCCATCATTACACATTAAATGTGATGGTCGTACGTGTATTGAAAGTTGTACCGCTTCAACTATCTCATCTTGGTAACTTGCGAAGCTATCAAATCATGGCACCAATATCAAGGTCAATCAAATTAAATGAGTCTCGGTAGTTCAGCGTTTCTCTGCCTCAACTTCAACATAAATTCAGCTATCAATCAAATTAAATGAGCATCGACATTCAGCATTTCTCTGCCTGAACTTCAAAGTAAATTCAGCTATCTTCAAAGTAAATGAGCATGGGCAGTTCAACATTTCTCTGCCTCATCTTCAAAATAAGTTCAACTATCTTCAAAATAAATGAGCATTGGCAGTTCAACATTTCTCTACCTCAGCTTCAAAATAAATTTAGCTATTTTCAAATTAAATGAGCCTCGGCAGTTCAACATTTCTCTGCCTCAGCTTCAAAATAAATTCAGCTATCATCAACGTAAATGAGCCTCGATAGTTCAGCATTTCCCTACGCCGTTTGGTGTTCTTTCTTTATTTTGAGGTGAACTATCAATTCCACACACAATATAAATATCTATGCCTGGACTTGGGGGGGGACTAGTATGAGGAATCCGAAATTTTAAAGCTTTCTTGTGGTGCCCAAGGAGGGTACTTCGTTAACTACTGAAAGTTCACGCATAATATAAATAATCACACATGAACTTGGAGGTCTATTGTTATGACTTGCTACTAGCATTTGCCACGTGGCCGACCTAGTGAAGTCATGGACCCATTCATGTCGAACCGTCATCTTTAGAAGATGAGGCCCACATGAAAGACGAGGTCCACAAGAAATTTTCGAGGTCCTTTTCTAATTCGAGGTGGAGGTGCCCATGTTCGAGGTTCTACTCCTACTAGTGACGGTCTACGTGTATAGATCCCGAATTTATTGTAAAAATTTTTATTTGAATGATTTATGTGACTTCTGAAAAAAGTGTATTCTTGTCTGTCTTGTCAATAGGACGTAAGAACATTAAATGCTTTGTAAAGCTATGAAAGTTAACATGATGACTAGGATTTGATGCTTCGACCGAGAGGATGAGGCCACATGTAATTTCATCTAAGGGTCACCGTTCCTTTGTACCACTATAAATACCCCCACCATATAACAATTGAGGTCTAATGCAATTTTAGATACTCGGAGCAACTTGTTTTATTGACTTGCAATCTTTAATCTGAATTCATAGCGATTGATTATTATTATACAATCGTATCCCGGATATTTCGTCGGAATCCGAACAAAAACGTCTCATATCGTTGAACTTCTCCCATGTCCAATTTTTGAGTGATATAGACCGTTGATCTATCTTTAAGTGTTAAATCTAATTTGCGCATGCACGAGTGGGTTCGACATCTCTTGACAGCATATTTTGAGATCAACAAGTGTAATACAAGAAACAACCATCAGTGCATCATCATGGGAAAATGATGTTATTGAAACTTTCGGATGTGGATGGAGAGCTGCAGATACATCTCCCCACCAACAAGAATTCTTTATGTACAATTCCATGGTCGTTTTTAGCCCTTCGTTCTAAGAAGTCCTTTTTTTTTCGTCAAGACTTTTTAGCTTCTGATCATCCAAGAAATACCTAGGATCATTAAAATGCCTATCTTGTACGAACTCTACGACCTAATCTGGAATCAATGCGAAAAGCTTGCAGATCTGTGCAACCACGTCTAAAACTCTCGTCTCCTTCTTTGTGCCAATGTTGTAGACATGACCAATCACCCCTTTATGGAGAATAACATCAAACGCCTCAGCAACATTATCAGAATGCAGATAACTTCTGACATTTGTACCATCACCTTGAATAGGCAAATGTTCACACTTCATAGCAAGAAGAATCAACTTGGGAATAAACATTGTTACCTGTCGAAGACATAATCTAATTAAATAAATTTGTCCCCTCTCTATAAGCTACGTTTTTAAACAAGATGGTTTAATCAATTATATTTGCCACCTATTTATAAAAAATTTGACCTATGAGCCTGGCCGTGACTAAAATATTAATCCGACCAGCATATGCATGGTGAGACAAAATCTAGAATTAAATTTGTTTCTTCTCTAACTTCTTATATTTTTAGATCATGACGTGGTTCAACATTACGTCGGGTTGTAATTATGGGGAGACTGTAAGAACGGTGGTATGTCATTACCAGCACTTGAGCTCCAGCTTTCATCGTAGAATAATGACTTGTTGGAAGAAGTTGAGAAGCCTCAGGATTACTAGCATCAGTCTCCAAGTCGAACTTTCCATATACTTCATCCGTACTAACATGAATGAATCTTTAATCTATTTCGTGACCTTGCAAGCATCTAGAAGTACATGAGCACCATAAATATTATTGATAGTAAACTCGAACGAATTTCCAAATGAATTGTCAATTGTTGGATATGTGCCTATTGATAAATAAGTTATAAATATTTGATGACATTTAATGATATTTATGAAATTATTTCAATATCTTTTGCATGCATGATTAAATGTCTTATAAATATAAAAGATTTCTTTGATTATTTATACGTAACTTTAAATATTTTACATAAGTGTTATGTACATGATGATAGTAATTCAAGTATTATGTACATGAGGATAATATTTAAAGTCAAATAATCTAAATTTGTCCATA
>CAIGRB010127722.1:162545-181060 GCA_903798255.1 Fraxinus quadrangulata | reverse complement strand
TTTTTTTTTTTTTTTGGTAATTGGGTCTTTTGCCTGAGTTGAGCTCAAAGTATAATTTATTTTAGTTAGGCTTCTGCTTTTAAACTAACAAGGCCCAATCCAATGTTTAATTATCTATAGGTGTAGGCCCGTCCAATTTCCAAACCACTTCCATTTTCCACGGTTCCACCCTTCCGCCACTACTTCTTCCTGTCGTCTATTCGGTGACTCCTCCACCACCACCAGTCTAGCCAGGCGCCAGTCGTGCCAGTGCCGGAAGCCGAAAGGTCCAGTGACCGGCTGTAGCCTACGGAGTTTCCGTCGCTACCCATCACCTCGTGAATTTTCTGTTTTTTAATTTTTTTTTTAGTTTTGGTGTTATTTTTTAGAGATAATTGCACTAACGGTACAAACATTTCACCTTTATGCAGATTTTGCTCAAATCTTTCATACAGAGATACCAAACCTTAGCACTTGGAGTCCAAATGGATGTTTGACTGTTAGTTGACTATAATAGTAAGCTTTGACCAATTTTTAAAGGGTAAAATAGTAACTTTACAATTTTAATATAAAATACAATAAAAACTATATTAAAAAAAAAGGAGAAAAAAGATAAAAGACTCTCTCTCATTCTTCTCTCCTTTACCTATCCCGTTCCCACCCTATCCCAAATGTCGGCACCATCAACTGCCTCTACGTCGGCAGTACTGCCATCTCCTCTACCTCCTCCATTTTTACCTTGATTCTAATTTCTATGACGTGTGGAAATCTCATCGGTAGAAGCTTCATGCTTGTTGCGCAAATTTTCATGTGGATTTTGCGGTTTCGAGGCCAAAGGCATGAATGTCTTGCTCAATAATTGCGAATTTCTTGAAGAATTATCGATGAAGCGATTGTCTGGTGTTAGTGACAGTGTTGGGGCCGAGCCAAACGCCTCCAGTTCCCTTGTTCTAAGGTAAACATTATCCACCGAATAGATGAATTTAGGGCTTTGAAGATTATGCAGAGCAGAGCTTTGTCAAACCCATGAAGTCTAGTGGAATTTTACAGTGACATAGGCGTACGAGGAAAGATCTTTGGGGGTTTGAAGGTAAAGAATGTGGTGAGTGGGGAGGTTACCAATTTTAATGTTTCTGGGTTGTTTTTTGCGATTGGACATGAGCTGGCAACCAAGTATTTGGACGGAAACAGCTGGAGGTGGATTCTGATGGGTATGTGATNTTCTACATTCTACTATGCAGGGTAATCAATCAAATACTTTTCAACATCTAATTTCTTTGGTGCATAGCAATCAATATATGCCTTCGATCACGAAAAGTGCATAATCCTTATACTCATCTTTCGAACGATACATTATAGGGATAATTACAGCAGCGGTACCAAACATTTCACCTTTATACATATTTTGTCTAAATCTTTCATTTGTATCATTAGATGTACCAAACCTTTCAGAAAAATTAGCACATGGAGTTCGAATGGATGATTTATGTTAGTTTGACCGTTAATTGACTATAATAGTAAACTTTGAACCAATTTTTAAAAAGGTAAAATAGTAACTTTACAATTTTAATATAAAATACAATAAAAACTATATTTAAAAAAAAGGAGAAAAAAGATAAAAGACTCTCTCTCTCTCTCTCTCTCTCACATTCTTCTCTCCTTTACCTATCCCGTTCCCACCCTATCCCAAACGCCGGCACCATCAACTACCTCTACGCCAGCGGTACTGCCATCTCCTCTACCTCCTCCATTTTTACCTTGATTCTAATTTCAATGACGTGTGGAAATCTCATCGGTTGAAGCTTCGTGCTTGTTGCGCAAATTTTCATGTGGATTTTGCGGTTTCGAGGCCAAAGGCATGAATGTCTTGTTCAATAATTGCGAATTTCTTGAAGAATTATCGGTGAAGCGATTGTCTGGTGTCAGTGACAGTGTTGGGGCCGAGCCAAACGCCTCCACTTCCCTGTTTCTAAGGTAAACATTATCCACCGAATAGATGAATTTAAGGTTTTGAAGATTATGCAGAGTAGAGCTTTGTCAAACCCATGAAGTCTAGTGGAATTTTACAGTAACATAGGCGTATGAGGAAAGATCTTTGGGAGTTTGAAGGTAAAGAATGTGGTGAGTGGGGAGGTTACCAATTTTAACGTTTTTGGGTTGTTTTTTGCGATGTGGATTCTGATGGGTATGTGATCGCGAAGCCTGACACTGGCTTGGTTGGATGATGGAAATGAAGATGGCGGTGAACGGTGGGATTTCGGTGAAACTCCCAACGACGATAAGGAAGTCAGCATGATTCCAATTTTTTATTTATCAGCAAATACTGAACTGGTTTTTGGGTGGGTGGGGAAAAGATGATTGGCACTTTTATATTCTTTAATTTTAATTTTTTTTATGAGAAAGATGTAAAATTACCTATTTGGTCAGACTTTTGATTTTTGGTTAACTAATAGTCAAATTAATGATTTCTGTCAATTTAGATTGGAGCTACGATTTTTTTTAATATTTGGTATTTCTGGTGGTACAAATGAAAAGTTTGGACAAAGTCTACATAAAGGTGATATGTTTGGTACCATAGCTGCAATTTTTCCTATTTTTTATTTATGAGTTACGATCTCCGTACGGGTTGTAATCTTGATTTATGTTGTATGAATATTAAATTAAGTTGGAGAATTGGCGTTGAAAATTTGAAATGAGAATTGTGATTTCACTAATTTGTGAATTTGTGATTTGGGGTAAATAATTTATATTGCACTGTTGTTTGAATTATGAATTTTAATTTATCATTAATGAGTCATTGAGTTGTGATTTGGGAATTATGATTCGATAATGTGTACTATGCTTTCTTAATCAATTGCAATTGAAAAATAAATTGAGACATTTTATAATTGTAAATTATGGAACGACTTTTTTTTTTCCACCGAAACCTAATTTTTAAGTTTTAGTGCGTTTTCAGTTACAGAGTATGTTGTATTTCATATTTCTTTAGTATTTTGGACTGTATTGAATTACGTTTGCGTTTCCATATATATTGAATAATTTTTAATATTATTTAATTAAATATTAATAAACGACATTGCTCTTATGATCTCTGATTGTCAACGATCAATTGTCAACGTCCGTCCGAGCTGAACTTTTACGCTGGGTCCGTCGCTGCTTGTAACCCACCATGGGTCACGTACTTTCAAAACTACATTACTTTTCCATTCGTCGTGCTTTCAACTTGATGGTCGCTAGGACTAAGACTAGGACACCATCTAGTAATGCATGCAACCATATTTTCGTGGAACGGATATATTTCGATTATTGCAATATTAAAAGAACCTCAACAAATACAAATTCCAGATTCATCTAATTTAAATTGGTTGAACATGGTTAGGTCAGGTTGGGTGGGTTGGGAACTCTCTCTCTTTCTCTCCCCCCTTAATTTCCAAAACACATCATTGGAAACAACATTACTGTTGAAGAAAGTTATAATCATCATATATTTACTATACGGGTCAAGAATGATCTACCATGATGGTGATGTGTGATGCTAAGATCTTGTGTGATTTTAAATGGAAAAATGTCAAAAATAAATAAATAAATAAATTAGCGCGGAAGTCATTAAACCATGACTTATGGATCAAGTTGGTTCCTACTTCCTAGTGACGGTTTATCTTCATATTGTGTTGAAAAGTCGGGAATTTGTTGAAATAATGATTTTTCTTATTCTTTATCAGGTTTGAAGAAGAGAAAATACTAAAATCTTGTGTGTTAGTCCAATCAAGTCAATCATATCAAACGCATACTTAGTTCATTACATATATTTCATCAGTATGAGTCACTTTTCCCAACAAATGACTGTTAGAATGTTGTTGTCTTCGATACAAAAATCTTCCAGCCTATTCTTTATTCCACAAAGCTTTGCTTCAAGATACAGAAATTCCATCGGTTATATATCACTGCAAAAGTGACACCAGCATTCAACTACCAGTAGGTAAAGCATCTCAAATTCTCCAAAACCCTTCGCTCTACACGCATCTTTCTTGTTAGAAAACACTTAGTTTAGACAGTACAAAGTATTTGCCATTCCAATTCAATAAACTTGACATATTATTAGAGAGAAAATGAGATTTCTTGTTACAGCATTGTTCTTATGTATATTTCTTTCATGTGCAGGTAAACTTCTATTCTCGATCAAGTTCATTTTGGATCCCGAAATTCTATTTCGTTTTTTTTTTTCTTTTTTTTTTTAATCTTACAACTTGTTTAGTTAATGGTTGCTGCAGGTGCCTATGATCCTTTGGACCCCCGTGGGAACATAACGATCAAATGGGATGTCATGTCTTGGACACCAGATGGCTATGTGGTAAGTACTAAATAATGTATACAAATTAATCCTTGTAAACCTTTTGAATTCAATAAAAGGGCCTTCATTTTTTTATTTTTTATTTTTTTGTCAAAATAGCGTTCATTTTACTTAAAAGATCATGAAAATGTTCGACCGAACTACCCTCATTTAAATAACTATGATTATATATACTTATCCTAGGCTGTTGTGACGATGAACAATTTTCAAATGTACCGGCACGTCATGAGCCCGGGCTGGACCCTGGGATGGACATGGGCTAAGAAAGAAGTAATATGGTCCATGGTTGGGGCACAGACCACAGAACAAGGGGACTGTTCCAAGTTCAAAGGTAACATACCACATTGTTGCAAAAAGAATCCAACAGTGGTGGACTTGCTCCCTGGTGTTCCTTACAACCAGCAATTCAGCAACTGCTGCAAAGGTGGAGTCATGTCGTCATGGGGCCAAGATCCACAGGCTGCCGTCTCTGCCTTCCAAGTTAGCATTGGCCAAGCCGGTACCTCGAACAAGACTGTAAAGCTTCCTAAGAACTTTACCTTGTTAGGTCCTGGACCAGGCTACACTTGTGGTCCTGCAAAAGTTGTGCCCTCAACCAATTTTCTCACAACTGATCGGCGCAGGAAGACTCAGGCCCTGAGTAAGTTCCTTTTTTCGTATTTCTTATGCAGTATTAGATATGATTAAACATTATAATTTAAGATCGAAAAGAATTGTTAGTCACCCAACTTATAGCAGTTTTCCAATTTGGTCACTGAACATTTTATTTGTTCAAAATAGTCATTGAACACCACTTTAGACATTCTGTCTGCTCAATTAATACAAACGCTGATGTAGTTAACAAAAAATATGGCATGGCATAGAAAAATCTGTTAGTGCATTATTTTTAAAGTCTAGCTGGGAAAAATGCTTCTTGTTGGATTAGTTAAGACTTTTAAATTGCATTTTTTTCCCAACAAAATGAAAGAAAAACATTAACGGATTTTTCCCAGCTGCACAATGAAAACAGAACAAAAAATGGTTTCCGCAATGCTACAACTTTGGTGACTAACAGTGTTTTTAACCCTCTAATATACAAAATTTAGCTTCTTTTTCATTTTTAACAGTATTCTTGATTGAGCTCTAGTTTGCTAATACTTGGATACAATGCAGTGACATGGAATGTGACATGCACCTATTCACAGTTTCTAGCCGGGAAACACCCCAGCTGTTGTGTCTCATTTTCGTCATTCTACAATGAAACAATCACTTCTTGTCCTTCTTGTGCTTGTGGCTGCGAAAACAAAAATAAATGCATCAAGTCAGCAACTATTTTGATATGCCACATCAATTTTTATACATTTTTTGTGCAAAATGAGTCGAATAACTGGTAACTATGTATGCAGGAGCGACTCAAAACTTCTTAGTAGGGTTGGGGTAAACACTCCAAGGAAAGATAACTCGCCCCTTTTACAGTGCACGCACCATATGTGCCCAATCCGGGTTCACTGGCACGTTAAGGTCAATTACAAGGACTACTGGCGTGTGAAGATTGCGATTACTAATTTTAACTATAGAATGAACTACACACAGTGGACTCTTGTTGTACAGCATCCAAATCTGAACAATGTAACTCAAGTTTTCAGCTTCGATTACAAGCCTCTGGTTCCCTATGCATCCATCAGTAAGTTTATAAACTCGTCTGAGAACATTTGATAATATACTACACGCACGTTCCCTAAAGACGTACATTTGATACGTGCAGATGACACTGGAATGTTTTATGGCATGAAATTCTACAATGACCTGCTGATGGAAGCTGGGCCGTCTGGGAACGTGCAGTCAGAAGTTCTTATGCAGAAGGACAAGAACACCTTTTCCCTCAAGCAAGGATGGGCATTCCCCCGGAAAGTCTATTTCAACGGTGAAGAATGCATGCTGCCACCACCAGATACTTACCCGTTTCTACAGAATTCTGCTCATCTAAGTCGAGTTTCTATCTCAACATTGTTTAGTTTTGTACTTCTGTTTTCTGTTGTAATGTGGTGATCAGTTTTCAAGTTTTGATAGTATTAGAATTTTGAAGACAAAGAACTGAGATTCTCAGTGATTCAATGATTAACTATCCAGTAATCCTAGCAACATAAAAAATTTTAAACTCTGTTTACTATATGGTGTATTCACAGTATGTAGCATTTGTCAAATTGTTCTTGTTCTACACTTTTGCAAACTACCTACAATATGGGACAGTTAACCGTGGGGAGCTTATTCTTTACGGGAAGCTTAATCACACTATCTCATTAGAGTTCGAGTTCTTTCTTTAGGCAAGATGCCCACCCCATCTGAGGTCAGCTGCACAGGCCGAACAGTCGGCAGGATTTGTGTAAAAGAGTGAGTGCATATTGAAGCTTAGTCGAAGTAGACCTCTAGTTGGAATTAGACTTTTACGACTCTAGTAATACTATGAACTGAAAAATTTATGAACAATGAACAATGTGATATAAAGCAATAGCAAAATATGTTATACAAGTAGAAGATAAAAATGGAAGTGACTTCACTAACACTTTTAGTAGGAACATCCAAAGTATATTTGGTACAGAGTACCGAAGAGTAGGCAATAATAAAGACACGGGAGTTTAGCTTCATTTTAATTACCCAATATTGCCTGGTACTGTACATCTCACCTTATGAGACGAACAACAATGTTCAGATTTTGCATCTGAAACCATATGAAATGCGAAAAAGGTGTTGGCCAGGCATATAAATTCTTCTATTCATTCATAGTCTGTCTATGTTTCACTACACCTAGGATCAAATGCAGTGCGTCTCCAATCGTGGACGCCTCATCAAATGTATATTAGTATTCATGTCATAAGATTTATGAAATTTTTATCCAGGCTAAAAATTTTCATCAAGATAGGATTGATGTCACAAGACATTGGAGGTGTGTTTGGAAAACTTTAATTCCATCTTGTCTTGAATCTTTAATCGGTGTTGCTGTATGTAAGGTGAAAGTTTGGTATTGTCAAGATAAGCACCTTTCTAGACTGAGTAGGTATGCTCCAGCTTTCTGTGTTAGACTACAAGTTTTGTGCATCTGTTTAACTTCTACAAGTACCATCCACTTCACCACTCAATTCAATCTATTCATAATTTAAACTTTTCAAAAACAGTTTCCAAACAAGCTTTGTCAATGCTAAGCTCTTTTTCTGACCTCAACGGGAAAATTCTAGAGATTGCTTCAAAGTAGGATCCTTGCATTAACCGGTAGAGGGTGAGGGAAAAATGATCAAAATGTACCATCAATAAAGTGCGGGCACCTGTCCAAACCGTATAACAAAAGGAGCTGTGCTCCTCGTCCCAGCTCAATGAAAAGTGGGGGCCTGTCCAAACCATATAACAAAAGGAGCTGTGCTCCTCGTCCCAGCTCAATGAAAAGTGGGGGCACCTGTCCAAACCATATAACAAAAGGAGCTGTGCTCCTTGTCCCAGCTCAATGACCGGTCATTGAGCCGGGACAAGGGGCTTTTCCCTAACAAAAGGGTAAAGCTGTTCGAACAGGGCCACAGCGGTCTATCACAAAATTACTCAAGTTTACTGCCAACATAAAAAATAAATCACGGTGTTTTAAATAAATACTTACATCTATGTAACATAGAAATAACTGAAATGAATGTGTCCCATGGCCTCTCCTGCCAAATTCACCAAAATATACACGCCGAATTTAGTTGACAAAGATCAGGATTCCTCTAATACATATGCAGCAATGGGTTGGACTTGTTCCAAGATTATCCACTGGTCCATCCAGTATGACTAGTATTCTTAATTAAAGACGTCTGTCATTACTAATTTGCTAATTTAGAAAACAAAATTTCAGCGAATCGCCAGCCCTTGTACTGCCTGAACGCCATCTTCGCTTATCTTGTTAGCTTGAATGGTGCTCATCACATTTGCAATGTTGCCCTGGGAAAATAAACATAGATGAAAATAAATAAATTCCTTGAAGATGTCATCCATGAAAGTGACAAGTGCATCCTAGTAAGCATTAATTAAGCATACCCATCAAGCATCAAAAGAAGCTTGTATTCACATGCCAACAGATGGTTTGTATCATAGAACGACAGAGTGCATACATGGCATATAAATCACTATTCAGTTCACATGACATGTTTTGGCTAAACTTACAAAAAAAATAGAGATATTCTTGAGCAACTTTTTATTTTTAAACACATTTGATATATTACTTTTTCCTTACTTCAAATAAAACAGGAACTTATTTTAGAACTAACTCGTGTTACTATCCAAACAAAAAAAACAGTAATTTATTCTTACTTTCCTAATTAAAAATAACTGTTCATTTATAAACTTAATCACGTTTAAGTAAACTTGCTTGTAACTTTTTTAAGATCAGCCAAACATGCATCAAATATGAATTAAATTCAGTACCCTCCAACTTGCAAGATTCGTTCTAAGGGCCTGCCACTGATGCTGCCCAAACCTGCGATCTATGCAGCGGCTGCACCCAAAATAGTAAATTCAACTATTACAAATGTGTATCTCACTCTACTTGCAGGAAGCAAACAGGAAGAGAGAGCTCTATTGCGCACCTCACGAGAACTAGTTGGTTCATCTGATCAATTTTACAGTCCATTAACTTAGCCGTGATTGCCTTAACAACCCAGAGTTCCACCTCATTGTCATTGATCTACAAAAAATCAAAAGGCAAAGTAAATAAACACATAATACAGAGAGGATATTTAAAAGAATTAAGAAAAAAAAATTACCTGAAGTGTGTCCCTTATCAAGGAATAAGGAATTTGAGGAGATTCATTTGTGCCAAGACTTATGAGTGACATCAGCCTCATCTTCTCAATGCAGTCTTCATGGATAAGCCCTAGCGATGTCCAGCAAACAAATTAAATGTATCTACCACATCAAACATAACTCATCCAATAACCCAAATCTCAAATATCACAAAAAGAAATGTTTACCATAGCTCTTTAGCAAAGCAGAATTGGCTGTATAGAAGTCCAAGTATGCATCAAGCCTCTGAGTCAAAAAGATATTCAGAAGCTGATACACCTGTGCATATTTAGCATCTTTCTCCAGTTGTGCTACAGCAGGCATATCTAGCAAATCACCCTGGCATGCAAACACAGAATTAAAGAAGAGAAAGAAATAAAAGCCAAAGAGAGCAACATACAATAAAGACATGGTGCTGGATACCTATGAGTCATTATAACGCAGTAGAAACCACATATAATGCACAGTGAACGTAAAATATCTCAAGGCCTATAAATCAACACCCAAAACATGTACAAAGCCATCTTCACAAATAACTTTTAAAGTTTAGAAACAGAAACATACACATGCCAACAGTAAAGCAGAAAATATGGAAGTTCAATGCTAATTTATTTTTTTTCCATGATTTACTATTTCAACGTGAAATTTTCAAGTTCTTACTGGTTGGAAATCAATTGTCACCATGCATCTGTGTTATTGAAAACAAAAATAGATCCACCATTCCATTGTTATCTTTCAAAATAAGCAAGCATAGAGTAAATTAAATCCTAGGGGGTCCTAAGAACTAATATGTACACAAAGGGTCATTTTGTTCATCGAGACTCAGATAACTATCCAGAAAACGATAAGATCAGAATATAGAACTATATAGTGCTGGTTTCCCACTCTAACGACATTTTCTTGTGTCATTTACGGAATAGAAAATAGAGAAGCCATATCAAATCAAAATGGATAAAAATTGGCATAACAATTACGTGGGAAAATGACGAGAAAGGGGGAGGGAGAGTATTGCATTATCTAGTATTTTAGCATGTATTGTTATGAACATGTACCGTAGTCTGCTTACCGTTTCTCCTCAATAATGGTACCTCACAAGCTTCTCAACCTCATGATGAGACATTCTTGGTAATACAACCAAGTTGATAAGTATGAAGTCTAATGGTCTTTGTATGAATATAATAGAAGCTGATGAATTCAGGATGAGGAAGAACTGAGCAGTTGCATTCAACTAGTTCAATGAGGTGCTCACATACGATTTTCAGGACATAAATGCTAAAATAAAACAAGCTGTCTTTAAAGAGCAATCAGCATACACAACATTAAAGAAGCAGAAAGGCACCTCAGTTTTAATTCTAAATCAGGGAAGATAACCAGCAAATTGAAATCCATAACTGTTCGCGAACTCCATAAGAAAGTATGCTTTGATTTATAAGCACTACTGCACTGCATGAAATTACATGACCTACAGGAAATATATTCATGATGATACCTGAAACATATCAGGTGCCTTGACAAATTCAACTATGGTGCGGACGGCTTCTTCCCTAGCTTCACTCATTGACTGTTCATCTTCACCAGAGAAAGTCGCCAGATACTTGACAAGAAATTTAAAAGAATCTTTCGAGGAGCTGAAATTCCAGCACAAGTTAAAGAAACATGTTATGAAATTACTTGCTGCATAATTGAGCAAAAAAACAACAAATTTCAATAATCTCTTAGTAGGGGTCTCACCTTTTATTTTCCTGTAAAATATTAGCAACTGTAAGAAAGAGATCTCTCTGGTCCTTAACTCCAAGATTCCACTCCCTCAAAAAGCTATCCATTTTTTTAAAAGACGGCACAACATGTTCGGTGACCTTTCCATTGACCGCCATATTAAGGGCCTTGATATACACAAAGAACCGGCTATATGGGTTTTCCAATAGGTTATAGAGGTTAAACATGCTGCAAGAGGGTAAAAACAAGTATTAGACAGCAGCAACAAGATTCGAAAAACTAAAATAAATACGACTGAGGCCCATTACATCTTCAAGCGCAGGGCAGGCTTCTCATTTGACTGTTGGGTTACTTTGGCAGATATAAGCTCTGTCATCTCATGAACTTGATCCAGTGTCTCAAGCTTATTGACAAGGTTGCAAATGACAGTATAAACACATTCAAGATCTGAGGCAAAAGTTAACAAACAGCTGCTTATACGAGTTAAAAGAGTATCTAAACAGCAAAGAACACATTAAAATAGCATCACAACAGAAATGCGATGATATAAGAAATCTATCACTTTTAACAGAAATGAGATTCAAAAGTCAAACCCATAATTCAAAAAACTCGAACATCAAATGCATTGGTACTGTCAACAGAGATTTAGGATACTTTATCGAGGTGACAGGAAAAAGATTACATTTAACCACCAGCATCTTTCTAGAGCAGTTGATTCAAAAGTTTCTCAGTAACAATCACTTCAGCTGATTGAGAGTTGGAAAATCCTGAAGCTCCTATTATATCGGTATATTTTAATACAAAAAGTTCCATAAATATGTCAATAAGATGCACAACTGTATTTGACATTTCAGTAACCTAATTACAATTGAACGTGAGGAAATGAGAGACTCGAAACGTTTTTTTTTTTTACCTTTCTCGGACGCTTTGGAGAATATTATATCAGCCGATGTGAGCATCAGTGATGCTAAATCCAACCACCTGTTTTGTATCATACACTCCTGCGCCTCCACAAACAGTCTACTCACATGTTCCTCCGCCACCTATCAATATCAAATATAAGAATTCGACATCAGTTAGATGCCAAGTTCGAAAAATAAAATCCCAAAGTCCACAGAACACCCAAAGAGCAAAATTCACACTTCTCGCGACATTTCAATGAATTTGAGTAAATCCTTTACAGGAATTATTACAACAATAAATTACATATACACGTATACTGTATTCATATATACTCTTATAATACATATGCGTGTGTACATATTACATCGGCACCAGCGTCGGCCCAGGACAAGTCGGCGGTGAAACGGACAGCGGAGAGAACGGGATCTTCCTCGGAGGTGGGAACCACGGTGGTCATGACGTGAGTAAAATGGAAAATATAGCGGCACAATATTTGAAACCTGAGTTTGCTCTACCGAGACCTTTGGAGGGCTACGGAAAGAAACAGGGACAGAGTGAGGGAAAAACCCTAATATTAGGATAGCGGATAAAATTTGAAATATAAGCAAGGGTATTCATGTAATTATAAAATTACTTCTAGGGATTCTTTGTTAAAATGGATAATCAAACAATGTAGTTGAATAAAAAGTCTTTTCTCAATGTTTATAGATCAAATGACCTCAATTAAAAAATACAACAAATAAAGGGTATAAAAAATCTAAAATATCCCTATCATGAAAAGACCTAAATACCCCTTTCAATCCAATTAAATTCCCTAATTCACCTCCAAATTCTAATCTTATCAACACTCCATCTCTCTGTGCTTACTAGTCCCAAAATCAAAATCTTGTTATTCATTGTATTCCTCACCTATCTTCTTCAACATTTTGAGCATTTAAACAAGAATTTTGATTTCTATATTATTTACATTGAAATCTCTATAATAGTTGAAGAAAAAAGAAAAGTATTTTTGAAAATCTCGTGTACATTGGTCATTTTATTATTGAATATAGTATGAAATGATATTTTAGGTTTTTTTTTCACAGTTGGTGTATTTCTGTACGCCCGCAACTGTTGGATGAACTGTAGTACAGAACGACACTCCAGTCGTTTTACGTAGTATAGAACGACACTACAGTCGTTATCATCCATGTAAAATGACAATATAAATATTATCTATTATGGTCTGTCCGTTCTTGATAATACCATGTACTACTTTTGTCATTTTGAAAAATAAACTATTTATAATATTTGGAATGAGGGATGTGTCATTGTCTTACACTCGATGAAGCCAGAACAACTGTTATGATTTTTTTTGTTACACTAAAACGTCATTGGTGCTATAACGACACTTATGCCATTTTCAGAACAGTAACGGCAGTTGTGTCGTTTTCTTTTTCATGTCGATTAAGTATTGAGCATATCTCCCCTACGTTGTAAGTTGCATGTCTATCCTACAAGTTAAATGAGTTCCTCTAATCAATTATCGTGTCTCGGACGGGTCGTGGCGCCCCAGACTCGTGTTTGGAGACAGAATGGCACAAGTGCCGTTATACGTCACTTGTGCCGTTCTGTTGATTTCATCAATATTTTGTTACTTTTCCAGCCAAACGACCTCAAGAATTGGGCCCCTAACTTAAGAAGGCTGAAAATGTTTATTAGGTGCCAACTAGCGATGGAATTGATGTAGAACATATGGTTTCGAATGGTGAAATCACACAAGTCTTGGTTTAAATTCGTTTGAAAATATAAGTATTGAGCATATTTCCCCTACGTTGTAAGCAGCATGTCCATCCTACAACTTAAATGAGTTCCTCTAATCGATTATCGTGGATCGAACGGGTCGTGGCGCTCCGAACTCGTGTTTAGAGGCAGAATTGTACAAGTGTTGTTCTGTTGATTTCATCAATATTTTACTACTTTGCCAGCCGAACGACCTCAAGAATTTGGCCCCCTAACTTAAGAAGGCTAAAAATGTTGATTAGGTGCCAACTAACGGTGGAATTGATGAAGAACATATGGTTTCGAACGGTGAAATCACACAAGTCTTGGTTTAAATTCGTTTGAAAGTATAAGTATTGAGCATATCTCCCCTACGTTGTAAGCGACATGTCCATCCTACAACATAAATGAGTTCCTCTAATCGATTATCGTGGATCGAATGGGTCGTGGCGCTCCAGACTCGTGTTTAGAGGCAGAACGGCACAAGTACCGTTACACGTCACTTGTGCCTTCTGTTGATTTCATCAATATTTTACTACACGTCACTTGTCAAACTTTCTATGTTCCATAGTTACAGAATTCATTATAAGATGTTTTGTTAAAAAAAATAAAATATAGGTGAAGATTTCGGAATGACACAAGTGTCGTTACTGGTCATGAAAATGACACTTGTGATGTTACGTTCGTAGACACTAGTATAAGCAACGAATACCCATTTGTACCCTAAGAAATAATAAGTGGAACTTATTTATGTTGTAATATGCACATAACACGTATATAAGTTGAGAGATATGTTATTAACTTAATCGACACATGATTATGACGACTTGTGCTTTCACCATCTCAATAATATAAAAGTTATGTCATTTCAATCGTTTTTTATGATAGGCAATCTTTCTGTGTTATATTTGTTAGTGTGTCCATTATTAAAAGTCAGTTTGTTGAAAAAATCAAACCACAGTAGATAACGACTGTAGCGCCATTTTACGTAGTG
Organism: Fraxinus quadrangulata; assembly: GCA_903798255.1. Classification (NCBI taxonomy): domain Eukaryota; kingdom Viridiplantae; phylum Streptophyta; class Magnoliopsida; order Lamiales; family Oleaceae; genus Fraxinus; species Fraxinus quadrangulata. The sequence continues at coordinate 166,574 of CAIGRB010127722.1, read as the reverse complement.
GATAACAATTAGAGTGATGTTCTACATTTCAGATCAAAACTTTAACTACAGCAATATTTAACTAAACCTACTGATCAAAGTTATACTGTTCTAACAGAAATGCATAAGAACATTTAAATTAAGGGCATCAAATCTGTCATTTCATATAATTACAACAGCATTAAGGGCACAAAATACGTTAGGGGTCCGTTGTTGGATTACATATAATCTCTCATTTCTATATTTTTTGTTACATGGTCAACCTTTATATTTTACATACGTTAGGGGGTCCATTATTTGATATTTTTGCATTAAAAAATTCAAAATGTAGGAAAAATTAACAGAACGGTACAAGTGTCGTTATTGAGACGAAAACGACTCTTGTTCCATTATGTTTGTAAATACGAGTATAATCAGTTGCGTCTTATCCGTACCCTGAGAACCAATAAGTGGAACTCATTTACGTTATTTATGACATTGTCAAATTTTCTATGTATAGTTAGATAATCCATTATAAGAGGTTGTTTTGTTAAAAAAAAAATATAGGTGAAGATTTCGGAGCGACACAAGTGTCGTTACTGTTCATGAAAACAACACTTGTGTTGTTGCGTGCGTAGACACTAGTATAAGCAATCAAAACTCATTTGTACCCTAAGAAATAATAAGTAGAACTTATTTATGTTGTAATATGCACATAACACGTATATAAGTTGAGAGATATGTTATTAACTTAATCGACACATGATTATGACGACTTGAGCTTTCACCATCTCAATAATATAAAAGATATGTCATTTCAATCGTTTTTTGTGACAATCAATCTTTCTGTGTTATATATGTTCGTAAGTCCATTATTAGAAGTCAGTTTGTTGAAAAAATCAAACTATAGCAGATAACGACTGTAGTGCCGTTTTACGTAGTGGATAACGACTGTGGTACCGTTTTACGTAGTGAATAACGACTAGAGTGATGTTCTACATTTCAGATAGCAATTGGAGTATCATTACCATCTAATGATTGCAGACAATATAAAAAACACACTAAATACAAAAACAACGCCAACTAACTATTATTTAATACTATATTCAATAATAAAAGTACAAACTACATAAAATTTCTAAAATTGTCTTTCTTCTTTTTTCAAATGTAAAGTGATTTTCAATGTAGATGGTCTGCTAATCAAACACTTATTCAAATGCTTAAAAGATGCCCAAAATAAGTGAATAATATAATAAAAAAACATGATTTTTGGGAAGTAAGAACGATGACTGAAGAGAATAAAATGGGCGATTGTGATTTTGAGGACCTAAAATTGAAGAAGATAAAAAGGGAAAGAAGATGGAGGAGAAATGACGGGATGAAATGAGAAAAACTGAGGGTTTTTGTGATTTTAAGGACCTAAAATTGAAGAAGATAAAAAGGGGAAGAAGATGGAGAAGAAATGACGGGATGAAATGAGAAAAATTGAGGGGTTTTGAGTTGACAATTGAAGGAGAATTTTGTCATTTTGCAACTAAAATATTTTGCTTTATTTTTTTGTTTTTATTATTGGTCAAAGGCCATTTTATCAAATATATTGTCCAACTAGGCTAAATGACCACATTCCCCTTATTTCTATTTATCAAGTTTGAGTAATTATAAATTTTACTATGTTCACCACAACTTTGATTATTTTTTCTTATTTACTTATATAACCTTAAATAAAATTACATTAATAAGTTTTTATTATATTTTTACATAAACAATTTATTGTTACACTACAAACATGAAATAATTTATTCAAAACTCATATTTGATCAAACAAAGCCTTAAAAATTATAGGGTAATTAGCACAAAACGTCCCTACCTTTCACATTCTTTGCGCAAAACGTCATTTTGACCAATTTTTAGCATAAAATGACTAATATACCCTCCTATATAAATAAAACAAAAAAGAAAAGAAAATCAAAAATAAATTGCAATCTTACTCCTAAACTTTCTAAAAAATGCAAATCAATCCAAAACTTATAAAAATATTAAAAAGAAAAAAAAATCTATCTTGCCCCTTTTGAGCCGAATACATGAGCTCATTTTTCGACGACTTCCGGCCGCCCAAACCATCAGATATTGGTCCCAACATGTTCTCCTCATTACCCTCTATAACTACATACCAAGAAATCCCCATAACTCATTGTAATTTGGCCGAAAAACAAATTCAAAAATTGCAGCCTGAAAATCGGTCAAACACCCACAACTCACCGTCCGGCCACCCAACCGGTCGGAAACTACCACTGGTCAACTCCCCTCATCAAGTCAAAGCTACCTATGTAAACAATTTCCTCCAATAAGCAACCAACAACCACCAATTTCAAAGCAAAAACAGTCTAGTCGTGAATTCGCGCTAGTGAACATTTCAGACCTAGATTGAAGATGATTGGAGCCAAATTGAAAGGGACCCATGGCTGGGCTAGGTGTGCCAGGTGATGGCGCACCCAGACCACGTGTTCCGCCACCAGAGGTCATTACGACGGCGTCGGAATTGGAGAAAAATTGGTACAGTGTCACGACAATCGTGACGGGCAGCTTTCAATTTGAAATTCAAATCTTATCCTTGCTGTTTGGAATAAATTGTTTGCATGGTCGAGGTTGTCCTGAGTAGGGGAGTTGGCCAGTGATATGTTTCGGCCAGGAAGGTGGCCGGACGGCGTGATTTCGACGTCTTACCGGTCAAATCTGCCAGAGTTGGGACTGGTGGTTGGGTGGGTTATGAAGAGGGCAATGAGGGCTTCAAGGTGGTATGTTGGTCCAACAGCCAAGGTAATCGGAGGTTGGGGATTTTGTCTTCAAAGGTGGCGGCTTATGGGTGATGGTTTTTTCAAATTTGTGACTAATTTGCACCTTTTTAAAAGTTTGAACCCATAATTGCAATTTATTATTTATTTTTCTTTTCTTTTGTGTTTGTTTTATTTTAATAGAAGGGTAAAAAAAGTCAAAAAAAGACGAAAATGACGTTTTGCGCAAGAAAGGATAAAGGTAGGGACGTTTTGCATAAAAACGTGCAAAGGTAGGTACGTTTTGCACCAATTACCCAAAATTATATATCTCTCGTTCTCATTTGCTTCAATTCTCCATCGGCATGAACAATAATATAACCATTTGTCATTGACCTCACCCCTGAAAAAGGTAACATTCATTAATCAAACAAAAACAATATATGCAGGATGAGTCATTATAAAATTAGGAATGTCGAATTTTTAACATACTTATACGATTTCTAGGTCGAGCAATGCATTGGTAATAATTATCACTATTAGGTTTCATCCATATTTCTGGGACATGTTCAACATAAAATTCTTCTATTAAACGAAAGAAAACCGAATCAAATCGATAAATTATCCAAAAACCAGGAAATTGGAATTTATGAAAACACAAACTCAAAATCTGATGGAGTTGGTGAGGACCGAGGAACGATCGGAGGTGGAGGATGCGAAGTGCCGGAGACGGAGCAGGGGAGTGGAGGCGGAGGCTGCGAAGTGCGAAGGATTAAGAAGCAGAGGATGGAGGGTTTGATGAAGAGGAACGACCGAACGAGATTTAAATTTTTGGGATTGGGGTGGACCTGGACGCTGGATTTGGGCCATTGGGTATAATAAATTGGTATTTTAGACTTTCTCTCTTGGGTTGGGACTTAGCCTATAACTAAAAATAAATAAAAATTGAGCCCATTAGTTCAGGGTGGGCCTATGCCCACCCTAGTCCTTACTGGGCTCCGCTCCTGAATATATGTGTAATGTCTATAAAATTATTAAACCTCTTTTTAAGAACATCTCTAAGATTCTCTCATTTATAATGATCATCTTGTGCATAATAGAGAGCATATTTAAATTTAGAGAGTAAAAATTTTATACACTCCAATAATGTTCTTTATTTTGATTCTTTATTTTGCTTTTCTCAAGAAATATTGATTTATTATAAACTAGAGAGGAAATATAGGAAAATAAAGAGAAGTAAATAGACTTTTCTCAATAAATATTTATTCATTTTTACATCTTTTGATCTTTGTATGCTCGA
>CAIGRB010127722.1:132868-155255 GCA_903798255.1 Fraxinus quadrangulata | reverse complement strand
TTTTTTATATATTAATTAGTGAAGGCCTTAATTTTTTTATTTTTTTTGAACAATAAATGTAAATTTGTATTGATCAAAACTCATGTACAAATACTCGAGCATACAAAGATCAAAAGATGTAAAAACGAATAAATATTTCTTGAGAAAAGTCTATTTATTCCTCTCTATTTTCATATATTTCCTCTCTAGTTTATAATAAATAAATATTTCTTGAGAAAGCAAAATAAAAAGTCAAAATAAAGAACATTGTTGGAGTGTATAAAATTTTTACTCTCTAAATTTAAATATGCTCTCTATCATGCACAAGATGATCATTATAAATGAGAGAATCTTAGAGATGCTCTTAAAAAGAGGTTTAATAATTTTATAGGCATTACACATATATAATATATTACAAGATATATTGCGCAAGCAAGTAAAATGAAACAGAGATCAGAACATGAAAGATTGAATCCAAATATTCAGTTAATACATTTAGCACTCACTGCTTGTCTTAATTGTTTTTTGCTAATTACACCCAGTAACAAAATTCAATAAAGCACACAAACCAAACATTCTAAGCATTCGTTGAAGCAATCGAACCAGAATAAGAGCATCATTTGCTGCCATCGCCAAATAAGTAACCCAAGGAAGAGCCACCACCAGGTGCAGCATGGACCTTGGTCGAAGGACGTTCCTGTAACCATATGATAAGAATTACTCGTCAGATAAGTAGAAAAGATAAACCTACATGGAATAGCATGTCTCTCCCAAATAAAAAGACTGCTAGAAGCAGAGTTTAGATCGAAGAATGCACACGTAATGTTAAACCAAAAGATGTACTGATATATAGAATTGTGAAATATTATCATCTATCCCCCTTTCTTTGTCAAGAAAATTGAGGATGAAATGAGAGGGGAAAGGAAAAGAGACCATGAACATGTTTGGCTAAGCTTAAAAAGTTAATTTAATAAATTTTAAAATAGCTAATTTTCTTTAGCAGTGAAAATTGGAAATAAGTTACTTTATCGACAATGTAAGAGTTACTTTCAAAGTAACTTTAAAAGAATGCTCATACAAACTAATTCTAACAGGAATGTGGCTGTGTTCAGTGCTTGTAAAGCAAGCATGCACTCGTACAGTAAAGACCATATGCATCTAAAGCACCATTTAATAAGATCAATGTAGTCATATGACTCATGTAAAACCAGAGCAGCACCATGCCACAGAAAATTCTTCCATCTTTATGCATTGGGGTTGCTCTTGTATTTAAATAAACTACAGGAGAATTGACACAAACAAACTATTAAGTGTACAAAAAAATGTGAGACGTCTCAACTTCTAATATGCCAACCTAATGTGTATCTCATTCGCGAGAACAAAACAGTATATCAATACTTGAAGAATATATATGATATGAGGCCAAGGAACCAAGTAAGTGTGCTCAAGACTATTATGTTTTCTATTTGCATTAAACTTCACTTTTAGGACTCAGCATGGAAGATATATGAAAAGATGGTATGAACAGTATGGTACCGTTAGAAAGTTGCCACAGTTCTGCCCATCTGCTCGAAGGTAGTTGTTTGTAGTGTTACCAGGTATGCCTGCAGGAGTCTGCTTACTGTTATCCACAGATTGGGGAGTAACAGAAGGCTTAGGAGAAGGCCCGTTGTTTGAACCCTTGGGGGGAGCATTAGTGGCCTCTCCACCTCCAAAAAGATATCCCAAAGAACTCTGTCCCCCACCAGCACTGACTCCACGGCCCATTCTCTCTGATTATTAATGATGGAGAATTCAAATTAATCATACATAAATGAAGACTATGGAAGAAACTTCATTTACTAGCATAATATTTAAATCATACAAAGACACAATGGGAAAGTTCTAAATGCCACAAAAAATTTGTCGCTGCATGAACAGGTCAATTTTGAAATCCTACAAAGCATTCACCAAATGAATATAATGATACTGTGGAATTAGACGGGAAAGATAAGTAATAAATTCTGCTGGCAAATCACATCTCTGCAACATTATTCAGAAGAATTTTATGCAGCAAAAACAATGATGTAGATGCATATAAGTTTAACATACAGAAAAAACATAGTTTGTGTGCAGAAAAACTAGCCGCATGATCTGAAAAGTGCCACATTATTAGGAACTTGGAATTTTTCTTTCCTAACAGGTGATTGTCAAGAGGAATTTGCACAGTGCACAGTCAAAGTCCCAATTACCTTTTGGCCTATGGCATGTCTCCACAAAGGCTACAAGTTTATTTGATCTAATTATGTTGATTTCTATTAACAATTTTCTCCTTGTCTCACTTTTCACTCTTTCTAGGGGAACATCAGGTTGGGGGGTTTGCATATAACTGTTTCTCACAAACTCTTAAATTTTAAGCTAATAACTATTTTACAATAACCATGTACCAATTATTTAGCATAGTGGCACACTTAGGGTCCCCAATTGGATCCATGAAAGAATCCAAAGAAAACATGAGGTAACTTTTTATACAAACAATTTTGTGGAGACGTATTACAGATTATCCATTTAATCACTTTCACTTTATATAAAACCGAAGTAAATTTAAAATTTTTTAATATAATTTTAGTTTGGTAGGAAAGAAAAGGCAAAGAAACGACCTACTTTATTTCCTTTTCTGGAAGTCATGACTCATGATCTTTTATTAGAAGCTTTTTAAATTCTAACAAGCATCACTTAACAATTACGCAATCCATATTTCAAAAATGAACCTGCACTTTTCTCTCTCTTTGAAAATTTGATCATGCCGGAAAATGAGCATTTATTTGATAACCTGGCTTCAAAACCAAGCACATATGTACCAGGTTTTAATTGCTAATAAAATAAAAAGATCCCAAGATTCTACCATAAAATTTTGCTGCTCCTTCAAAATTTCATAATCAAAATCGCCAAGAAATTCTATTTCCAGAAATAATACTGATAAATAGATCCAAGATTCGACCATAAGATTCTGCTCCTCCTTAGAACGTCCCATCAATATTGCCAAGAAAACTCCATTCTCAGAAATAATATATTTTGCACGCCAACAAGTAAACACATCCAAGATTCGCACGTCGAAATCATAATGACGATGAAAATTCAATTTTTAGAAGGAAAAAAAAATACTCAGCATCATCCCATTAACGTACTAATAACCGATCCATTCATGGATCTAAATATACCTTCGTATGATTTAGGGAAATTCTAATTTCAACAGAAATATACATGTTACATCATTAATGCATCAAAAATTAACTCATTTCATAAATTGAAATATGCCTCGGCGAGATCTGACGAATTAGACAAATGGAATATCAAAATAACACTCCAATGAAGCATAACCGTTAAAAAGAACGGCAACTGGACAGAGATGTAATAAGAAAAAAATCATATCTGCCACAATGAATCACATTTATTCGAAAAAGGGGTCGTTAAATTCATAACACCATTGTTAAAATTAATCCAATACAATCGAGATCATTTGAATCCGACCGTAAAATGAAAGAATTTCTGCATTTCGTACCTTTTTTCTGCTGTGGATTAAATCCAAAGGACGAAATGTATCACAGCAAGACTTATTAAAGAGAAGGGAAAGGGTATTTAAAAGATTTGAATTGTGGGATAAATAGGAGCGTCTTAACGGAAATTGCAAAATTGTCGTGGAGATTCCCAATCTATTAATGTTGTAGTAAGTTGGTCTCTAATATTTATTATTTGACAGACAAGTCCACTCCCCGCCGCTCCACCCACAAGTAACCCATCGTAGGCAAGCAAGAGCAATCGAGGTGAAAGAAAAATACAGAGAAGGAAATAACCTTGCATACTGTAGGACGAGTTAGGATCGAGAATTACTTCATTGACTAATCATTGAGCAAAAAATACATTTCAACTCCGTTCTTTATTGACCATATTTACAAATTTTGGGTTCTCTGCTTTTTTTCGAGGTCTTTCTCTCTTTGTTTATTTATTATTGAAATAAGTGTAACTTATTTTACTCCTTAATACTTGTGATGGTGAGAGTTGGAAGTTTTTTTAAAGCGATATAGATGTAAACCGTTAAGTGAAGATCAATGTGTTATGAAATTAAAAGATTAAGGACTTGTACGTTACAAGGGACTTCTGCCACAATTTTATCAAACATCGAGCTGGCACTTTTTGTATTTTCGTGGTTGGCTTCTGCATTATTAGGGCATCCCAATGCTTGTGTGAATTATGACTCACAAAAATGGACTAGATGCTTATAATAGTGGAAGCTAGAAATAAATTCTTTACCATGAACATGTAGCATGATTATCTATTGTGTATTGAAATCTGTCACTGTGTCACCATCAATCGAGAACGTAAAAAGTCACCAACGAAGCAACATCATCACTATATATTAAAAAAGGCAAAGTAAAAGCTCCACGTGTCACGATTCCTATCGTAGTCAAAAATCCCCTTTTTTTCCTTAGCCATCAACGTTTCCTGACACACCACTCCATCTTTATTCTTTCTCCATTTTTCCACTCAACTAACCATACTCCATTCAATTCGCCGACTGTAAGATTTCTCCTTTTTTCTTCTTCTTCTTCTTCTTCTTCTATTTGTTGGATTTTTTTCTCCCTGCGTTGTTCTCTGTGCTCTAATTTTGTCAAGAAATCTTCGTTTGACCATCCCAAGACCTTGTTTTTGCAGGGTTTGAAGTTTTCATTGTCTAAGGTTTGAGATTGAGATGACAATTTTTTGTTATGATTCTGGGTATAGTGGATATGTTTGTTGTTTGTTTCATTTTTTCCATATCAATATCAATGCAATAAAACAAATTTGCATTAGTTGAAAAAAAAGTTTGATAGCATTATATATATATATATAAATCCTCCGTGCGCACACGGAGGATCCATGTGCACACGGACGGGCACGGAGGCACATGGATGTACATGCGTGCACGGAACACACAGACGCGCACAGAGGCACCTCCGTCTGCACAAGAATTTTTTTTTTCTCATTAATAACAATGTTTGTTGAGGTAATCAATAATTTTTTTTAAGTCATTTTTTTTTTTTTACATTGCTACCAATAACAATATTTTTTTCACTCACATTCTAAACTACATGTAAGTTCATTTCCTTATAATTGGTTACTAGCTACATAATTCCCGCTAATTCGAAATTTCAATCTTACAGGAGTTACGATTTGGTAATGGTTTTGGTGGTACTGTTTTGAGGTAGTTACATCATTTCGTTAAATTGGCTAATTAGAATTAACTCATAATTTCCCTTCTATTTTACACTGTGCAAGATTTAGCTATCTGATTTCTGGACAATCAATACCTACTGAAATTTAGTTCCCTTTGTCTTGTATAAATTTTTGCATTACTTCGACTATATATGCACCTTATTTGATTTAGATGTTTTATTGATTAATTGTTCTTATTTCTGTACTTGCTATTTTTCAAAATCGAGATTCAATGCTACAGTAGTTTGGTTATGTTGTTGAAGCGTGGTAGTCTTGTCAAAAAGTAGTTGAAACTAAAGGGAGAAATTTCGAGATGAATTTTTGAGTAATATATTATGTTTTGTTGCAAAATTCTTTTAATTTTGTAAAATCATAAATTAGATGTTTCCTATATTGAAAGTAAAGGCGGGGCACGTGTCGCTATTTCCAATCTTGGTACCCACTTTGTTTTCTTAATTGCATATTTGGGCTAATGTTGGTTGAAAGTGGCTTCATTTTTAGTTTTTATATAGTCGATGACTATTGATGGTGGGATCCTATGGATGCTACAATGGTTAGAAAGCCCCTTGATGAGACCAAAATGCTTAAGCAAAACGATTTCTCTAAAAGAATGCAAATTTTCTGCTGAGTATGTGTTTTTTTTGGAACGAAGACAGTCTCAAAATCAGTAATATTAGCTTTTGATTTTTTCATGTTGTCAACAATGGTTTTTCGTGGTCAAAGATTTGAACAATGGAAATAAATGACGAGTGTCTGATCAAATTGATCAAGTCATGTAGAAACCATTGCTATAATTGACATCTTATTCGAAAAGAAAGATATCAAATATCTGGAGAAGGACCCTAAACGTGCTTTTATGAAATTCAGAATGGATAATTTCAAGAGAAGAATGAGAATTAAAAGAATGGACAGTTTGAATTGAACTAAATTTGATTGCAAAATATTATATTATTAATTAGCTAGATTAATTGAACGAAAACTTTGTTGCATATTCTTGCACAATGGAATATGAAATGGAGGGGATAATCTTCTTCTATTCACAATTGATAGACAATGCTTTTGATAGAATTCTTGCTTCATTTCCTTTGAAGGGTTAGGTAATTTTAGTTCTTCGGCTCCCACGTTTCAAGTATTTTATAGTGGGAAAACGTCAAAGTTGTAAAAAAAAAAAATTGCTTGTTGAAAATTAATATTTTTATAGTCATTATGTTTCATCTCAGTGGTATCATCACCAAATAAGAATATCCGTATCCCTCCTTATCTTAAAATCTTAAAAGAGTGAATGTGAGATTCACTGTTTATTTTTATCACATTGATTTTTACACTGATCTGGTTTGAAACCTGTTTGGTACTGTTGCATATGCCGACTCAATTATTATGTAATAAATATAATATAATAAAAAAACAAATTTTACAAATCGAGTTGCCACTGATATTTTATAAACTGACTTGTCACTGATATACATGCAAATCTATTAAAATTAATTGCAAGAAGACAGTATATGATTTCATTTGCAAGAAGACAATATATAATTTCATTTCAATTATCAAATAAATTATTAGCTTTATCAACTCAGAAATCAAAGAGAAGAAGCAGATTTTGAGACTGAAAGACGCAAGTCAGTTAGAACAAATGTGAGTTTCTGCTGTCTTTTTTGTTTTCCAGCATAAACTTATTATGATTTTCATGTATGTATNATAGACAATGCTTTTGATAGAATTCTTGCTTCATTTCCTTTGAAGGGTTAGGTAATTTTAGTTCTTCGGCTCCCACGTTTCAAGTATTTTATAGTGGGAAAACGTCAAAGTTGTAAAAAAAAAAAATTGCTTGTTGAAAATTAATATTTTTATAGTCATTATGTTTCATCTCAGTGGTATCATCACCAAATAAGAATATCTGTATCCCTCCTTATCTTAAAATCTTAAAAGAGTGAATGTGAGATTCACTGTTTATTTTTATCACATTGATTTTTACACTGATCTGGTTTGAAACCTGTTTGGTACTGTTGCATATGCCGACTCAATTATTATGTAATAAATATAATATAATAAAAAAACAAATTTTACAAATCGAGTTGCCACTGATATTTTATAAACTGACTTGTCACTGATATACATGCAAATCTATTAAAATTAATTGCAAGAAGACAGTATATGATTTCATTTGCAAGAAGACAATATATAATTTCATTTCAATTATCAAATAAATTATTAGCTTTATCAACTCAGAAATCAAAGAGAAGAAGCAGATTTTGAGACTGAAAGACGCAAGTCAGTTAGAACAAATGTGAGTTTCTGCTGTCTTTTTTGTTTTCCAGCATAAACTTATTATGATTTTCATGTATGTATGGGTTTGGTATATTCTAATATTTTTCAGTATAAAATTATTTTGATTTTCATGTATGTATGAAATTCTTGTGTAACATGGAAAAAAAAACTCGTGTCTCCAAATTGTGGGAGACACGGTGAAAAAAATAAAAAATTCTCCCAGAACTCAATCCTTTTCCTTGTGTCTTTCCTCGCTGTTGTGGGCATTAGTGCTATTGCCACCACTACCAACCCACAGTACACCGCGAGGGAGGTTACAAAACAGGCTGAGGACTCAAATCCAAAACTTATCATCACAACTCATGAACTCTTATCATAAAATCATGCATTTGAATCTACCTTGTATTATTCTAAGTCCCAAAACTTCAGTTCATATTACAGTCAATCCAAACATTCCAATATGGTATTTCTCAGATTTGATTGAATCATTGGATTTATCTGAGTTACTAACATTGCCATCAGTTTGTAACAAACTGATGTCGCAGCACAATTGTATTCATCCTGGACTATTGAAACTAGCAAGGGATGGTATTAACGCACATAAATTTCATCGCCACATCTCTAATGTTAACATCGAATCAAGAAGTTTATCACGATTCAAAGTGTCTGTGTCTCCGCACAATTTGGAGACACGGTGTGCGCAAATTTCCACATATTGTTATCACAAAAAAATAAAAAATAAATAAAAATTGACTATATATATATATATTTTAAGGCTCCGCGCACTGTGCCTAGTAAGTCTCTACACTATGCGAAGACGTGGAGCTTCGTGTCTCCGCATACACGGTGTGTCAGACGCGGAGCTTCGTGTCTCCGCATAGTGCAGAGACATGTCATGTCAGTGCACGGAGTCTTAATTTTTTTTTTTTACAGTCATTCTTTTATTTTTTATTTTTTTACAGTCAATTTTTTTTCTTTTTTTCGTGCTAACAATTCGGTATCTCTGCATACGCGCGTCTTGTGCGGAGACGCACTGCGAGCATTTTTTAAAAAAATAATATTTCGATTAATTAGTAATAAAGGAAAGTAAGTCACTGAAAGGTGATGTGAACTAATGAGTGATTGTGTATTTGGAACGTTTGGATTCGTTCGAAAAAAATAATGTGACTTTTGCATACAGTGTCTGTGACCCCATTCTGGAAAGTTTGCGACAATTCCCATTGAACTCACTGCTTTGCGGTGACGTATGAGGGATTTTGGACGTTTCAATTCGTTTGCTAAGTCAAAACGAAACTTAATATTTTTAGTTGATTATTTTTAGTTTTTTATGTATTTTGTTTTGTAGCGTAAGCCAAAGGGACTGCTGGCCATTAGGTTATCTGTTCTTTTAGTATTTAAGATTTTTTGGTTGTTCATAAAATAAGAAAAGCTTTTGTTTTCTTAAGGTGCAATTCGTTTGTTAGTGTGTTTGTATATTCGATTTACACACTTTATCAAAAGTTCTAATCAATAAATTCATAATTGCATATATAGGATACAGAGTAATAAAAATGAAATTTAACATTGAAGAAGCAATTGGGTGAAATACAATTTTTTGCTTTTTTTGACTATTTATTTGTGTTAATTCGTGTTCACATCTAACGAGTTTGTAACATGTTACTTCTCTCTCTCAATTCTTCATTTACTTCACATAATTCGATTTTTTATTTTATTATAATTTGTTTAGTTTGTCATAATTTTAGTGATTCTGATTTTGTTAATATTGAATTTGTGGTTCTAATTCACTACAGTGGTGCACTCTATCTTGGGTAAGTTCCTCAAATTGAACTATCCAAGTTTTTAATTATAGGTTTATGTAATACATTTATTTATGAGTTTTAATATGATTTACATTTCTCCTTGTAAGGCAACTTGGTCTTGTGCAAGTAAATTGCAGATCTGTTTGATGTGAAGCTTTTGTATTCCTTGTATACGAAATCAGGAAAAAACTTGATTGATAATAATGATATCCGAATTTATATCCTATCGTCAGTTTTCTCTAAATTAAAGATACATGACTATTTGAATTAATTCTTCTGCTGATATTTTTTCGTGTTACGAGGTTTCCAATATTATTTTCCTTTTCCGTCACTTCTCTTTTTCTGTAGATACTGGTTTCTTAAAGTGCTACTATCATATGACAGAAGAATGTTCTGAATTAAACTAATTCCTTCATGCATGATCAAATCAACAAAATCGTCAATCAAGATGAATTTCAAATCAAAATCATTTCTATCGTGTATATTTTAAAAGTGCGCAATACATTTAAAAATAATATTAACCAAATTTACAAATACTTATTTTTAATACTAATCAACTAACGTGCAACGCACGTTTCCTTCACTAGTATTTGGAAAAGAATGAAAACACTCGATTGTACAGACATTTTCAAATTGATGAGACGTGGTACCTTCATACAATAATAGTAATTAGTAAAAAAAAAACTTCAGTATATGAATATCGCTCACCTTATTTTAGCAAACAGCATATCTTGTTGGTCATTCACAGAACAATATACACTCTTAGCAACCAATCTGGCTAGAATGTACCGAAGAAAGCCGAAGATATGATGCACTAGCTCATAAATCAAAGAGACGGTTTGAAGGAACACAAGAAAAGAGAATGAAATCGTAGTGTGAGGGTGAGAAGTTAGTAATATGTGGACGTTTAGGGTAACAAGGGACTTTATAGGTTAATTTTCTTTTTTGTGTTTATTTTTCACACATAGTAGAGGAAGAAGAGAGGAATCGCTTGCCGGCTGCCGGTGCACGACTTTAGACTTCATCAAGTTCCCGAACCATAATTAACACGCATTTATATTTGAGGTGGGGGATGTAACTACTTTGCCCAAAAACTATAGTTCATAGAGATTCAATATACTCTCTATCACCTAGAATCGGGCCCAAGAATTGACACAAACTCGTTCCATTTGGCCACACTTTGAACTTTGAAGGACACCTTAGGAATGCGTCGTTGACCAAATAGTGACCTCGAATCCACCTAGTTTTGAGCATGCTCTCGCGTCATATCCACCAACAGAAATTTTGATGCAATAGTCTAACAATTAACTATGGCTTAGAAAACTACGTGTAGAAAAATAGTAACAGATGTCACTAAAAATTACTTGCATAGATCACTAGCACCAAATGATGATACAAACATTCCAAGGTTTGAATTAGTTGCATTAATTCAGGCTTTATAGAGATAAAATAAAGAAATAATTATGAAAAATTTACAATCAAAATAACTCAAGAACTCATGAAAGTTGGAAGAAATCTGCAAAGACCAATTCCGAAAAAACTCTAGCTCATTGACTGAACTACTCCTCGAACAAGTATTGGCAGCCAGTTCCTTCAACGTGTATAAATCTAATCAAAATATGTCTAATTTACATTACGTAAGCCCTGTGAATTTTCCATATTTACCCCACGATTTTGCTAAGCTCTTCTTTTCTTGTCATATTTTCCATCATGGTCGACACCAAACCAAAGAGCAATTTTCTCAACTCAGTTTGTTCCCCGGGCTCATTGCTGTACATGAGCACTTCCTGCTACGTCCAAACTCGACAGTAGTGGTTATCCCATTCGGTAGACCCTTTCTCTTGTCCTCTTTAGATTTACATGACCAGCTCCCAATATCGCAAGTGGCTGGGGAACATGCTCTTAACACCAAAACAAGATTCTCTTAACTGCATGATTCTGACAGTCCCCTGTAGCCTTAACCGATAGTTAAGCCGGAAGAACGGGTAAAGACAACCCATTTTCCTCAAAGTGGAGAAGCGCGGCAAGAAATGGGTCGCACGTTGTGCCTTTGCAGCATCCCAGGATTTTGCTAACCATGCTTCTGACGCATTGCAAATCAACTTCTGCTTTAAATTCAACCTTCATGTATCGCTCTTCAATTCTACACTCAACTGCAAGCTCTGCTTCTTTCTTGTCTCTTGAATACAAATACACACAAGTCCCTTGAAAGTTTTCACCCATTTGACCCAAATCCTCTAACCCCTGAATCACATAAAACACATTATACTCATTCCTATTAGCTAAATTTGCACACAAGACATAGCAGTTTTTCCAATCTCTCTAATGTACCTCACCCTACATCTGAAAGGGTGTCAAGAGCGACTTCTGGAAGCTCTGATACCCCTCTCACATACCTGTGCCACAGAAATTCTAGCAATGGCCCGGGTGAAATCATCATTTCCGGATGTTTTATTCTAATTTTTATCCTAGGGATTTTCTTTTTCCTTTTCTTTTTCTTTCAAGAATTTGACACCATATTTCCCATCTCCATCACTCATGTTCAACAACACTTAATAATCATAAAATATAACATCACTCGAGCTAAACTTCCTGAAAATGCAAGAAATTTTCCAAGAATTTAAGAAAAAATGCATTGTTCACCGGAAATTCATGGATTCAAGAAGGTTGAGTAAAACCCAAGTTCTTTGCATTTTCCCAAGGCAGTACAAATTCGTGAGAGAAATTGGGGGGAAAAAAAAAAAAGGAAAATTAAAGACAAGCACGTTACTTACCTTAGAATTTTTAGGGTTTATACTGGATTAGTTCAGAAAGAGAATTAATTGATTTTTGAGTAAAAAGAGAATGCTTAACCAGACATGGAGAGATTAACTGAGAGATTTGATGAGGATAATAACTAATTAAACTGCCATAAAACCCTCTATCCAGAGAGGGGGCTAGGGAGGGATAGTAACTTGAACTTGCTCTCCCAACAGATCCAGAGCGAAATAAAATATATTTTCTTATCTCAATTCAGTACACCACACAAGGTTGCCTTTTGAGTTTCAGGGAGTGTTCAGTGTCGACAGATAATAAACAAGCAGATATGTATGCAGCACAAAGAATCAACTCTATTAAATACTTACATTGCACTCATTTTGATTCCAGAATATTTAGCAATATTTCTTTCAAATGAGAGGTACCAAAAGATATATAGAGAGGATTTAATATTATAATGCTTGAAGTTGGGGCTTGCAAATATATTGGCAATTGCTACATTTATAAGTACATGATCAATGGATTCATGTGCAACACAGCACTTGCAGACAGAGGCAAGACTGATATGAAATATTTTCTGAATGAGATTCATTTGTGCCATGATTTCCAAGCAAAGAACAAGATTGCTTTTTCCATATGTATTTGAAGGAGGATTGAATGCTTTGTCTTTTGTCCTACTCTTCCCAGCAAGAAGCTAGAGTGAATAGGCCATTATTAGAAAGACTAAATCAATCCCCTCAGCATATGGAGGAATTTTGGCAACATCTTGTACCGTTGAGGTAGGTAAGAGGATCTGTAGTTTAATCAAATTCCAGTGTCCCCCTTTTATTTTACGGACAGGAATAAGTGAATGGGATAGATGAGGATACTTGAGCTTTAGAGAAAGATCCTCTATCCAGAAAGATATATTCTCAATTCTGTTCAATCAATCTAAGTTATGCAAATAACTATTCAACTCATCCATCAATTCACAAGCAGTAAGCCAGAAAATTATTCAACTAATTATCAGTGTACTTGATACTTACATTAAAGTAATAAAATTAATGTCCAAAGAAATTCAGGAAAACTGTTCAGTCTTTTGTTCTTTCCATTGAGAAATGAAATTAAGATCTTTCAACCCAATGAACAGTATATACATATCTGTTAAGCATGGTGTTTGACTAAATGAAATAATTGATAAGGTGACTGTGACACTTTGAGTCCTTTCAAAGATATTTGGAATTCACTTTTAGGGAAAAAGAATGAAGAAGCAGCAGCAGCAGCAGCAGCAGCAATAAACATCTAGAGAATGGGGAGAAAACAAATCAAATTAAGATTGAACAGATATCAGCTTGTGAATCAACTTCAACATGCTGCCAAATTAGTGAAGACTTACGAGTATAAAATTACTAAAGAAGGAATAGCTCCTACATCTAGATAGTTGGGAAATACTTATATGACAGCTGAAGATGCAATTCTTAGAAGCCATGAAGAGCAAGAGAGGATTCGATTGCCGGTGCATGACTTTATACTCCATCCAGTTCCTAAACCATAATCATCACAATTATATTCACTAACAGCAACTTTTATGCAATATAACTATTGCTTAGAAATTACAGGTTGGAAAAATGTAAGGGTTCTGTAAAAATAATTTACATAGACCAATAGCACCAAATGATGATAAAAATATTCCAAACATTCCATAGTTCAAATTTTGGTGCATTAATTCACACCTTATAGAGATGAAATAAAAAAAATAAATGGAGGCTTGATGCCCGAAATTCAAAGATTTTAATCTCAATTACGAAAAAGTGATCAATAAAATGTTCATGTCTGTGAGTGACTAAACATACCTCAAGAGCTCATGAAAGTTGGAAAAATACCCCTTCAGACATTTGTAAAGATCAAATAAAGAAAACTCTCTCTCTTTGACTAGCTATACCCTTGAACAAGTAGCTCCTGCCAGTTCCCTAAACAAGTATACAAAGTCTAAATCATTTATGCCTAATTTACACTAGTGATGTCCTGCAAATTATCCATATTTTCCCCAAGAATTTGATCAGCTCTCCTTTTCTTGTCATGTTTTTCATCATGGTTGACACCAAACCAAAGAGCTATTTTATCAACTCCTTCATTCCAAGGGCTGATTGCTGTACCCGAGCACTTCCTGCTATTTCTTAACTTAAATTTTATTGTGGTCCTCTCATTCAATGGAACCTTTCTACTGTCCTCCATAGATTTACACGACTGGGTCCCAATATCTTCAATGGCTTGGGCACATGGTTCTAAAACAGAAACATGGTTCTCCAAAGCTGCATGATTCTGCCATTTCCTTGTAGCCTCATCTGATAGTTTAGCCGGAAGAACAGGTAAAGACACCTCCTTATCCTCAAACTGAAGAGGTGGGGCAAGAAAAGGGTTACTTTCAACTGTGCATTTTGCTTTTGCAGCATACCCAGGTTCATCAGCTAACCCTGCTTCCAAGCCATTAGAAATCAACTTCCGCTTCAAATTCAACAAAGACTTTTCCACCTTCATGTGCCGCTCTTCAATTCTACCTTCCACTGCAAGCTCAGGTTCTTTCTTGTCCCTTGAATTCAAATACACACAAGTCTCAGGATCTCGAAACTTTGGCAACCAACGAGGTATATGCTCATCAGGGGGGTTTTCACCCATTTGCACAAAAGTTAAATGCAATTTTCTCTCTTTCACAATTGGAAAAGTCGGAATTGAATATGCAAATGGGAATTCTTCAGCTTCGTCAGCGTACCGAATAATGTCCCTAACTACACCAGAGTGAGAAAGACAATGATTAACGTCGGAAGCACCAGAAAACCCCTGAACAGAACCCAAATCCTCCAACCCCTGAATCACATCAAACGCATTACACTCATTCCTATTAGCTAAATTGGCACAAGACATAGCAATTTTTCCAATCTCTCTAATGTACCTCACCCCTACATCAGAAAGGGTGTCAAGAGCAGACTGCTGGAAGCTCTGATACCCTAGGCTCTGACATACCTGTGTCACGGCAATTCTAGCAATGGCCTGGGCGAAATCATCATTTCGGGCTGTTTTATTCTTCTTTTTATCCTGGCGTTTCAAGAACTCAACTCCATACTTCCCATCTCCATCACTTATATAACTAGACTTCATAATCATAAATGTAACTTCGCTCAAACTAAACTTCCAGAAAAATGTAACTGATTCTCCAAAAATTCAAGAAAAAAATTACCAGAAACTTATCGGTTAAAGAAGGCTGAGTAAAACCCTAAGCTCCTGCATTTTCCCACGCCAGAACAAAATTCGTGAAAGAAATTGATCGAGGAAATGTAAATACGAGATTATGGAACGTTACTTACCGGAGATTTCAGGTTTTTTACTGGGCTAGTTTCAGAAAGAGAATTAATTGAGAGGTTTATTGAGTGATTTATCTGAGAGATTTTATTAGGATGATAACTAATTAAACCGCCATAAAACCCTTGATCCAGAGAGAGAGAGAGAGAGAGAGAGACAAGTCTGCGCAACTCCCTCTCTAATAAAGACGCATCTGTATATGAGTTGTTGCTGAAGACCGATTTCTGATAAAAGAATAATTCCTTGAGTACAAGAAATGATAAAATGACATGCTAAATGCGATTCTAGTTTGGAGAAGCCAATTCTTTTCTCAAAGAAGCATTTTGAAATAGTAGATAGTGGAGAATATATAATTGAAAAATAAGAATTTTTTTTTAATTTTACGTGTAATATTGTTTTTATTAAAGAATTATAATTTAAAAGAATAAGAAGAATACATTTTTAAAATAATGTGGATCAAACAAGGGTACATTGAACATATGTGTTAATGTATATCACAAATTAAAAATTTATTTATCAATAGATGATGTTAGAAAATATGATTGAGTCAAAATTTCATCAATCAACTAAAAAAATAACAGTTATACTATATATACATAATAAGTTTATCTAATAGTTGAGGTACACATTACGTGGTGAGATATGATTGGATCAAAAAAATAAAAGCTTCATATTTCCTGTTTTTGATATCTTATCTGTATGTAAACCAGTGCAATCAAAATCGAATAGGACTATCGGACCGAATAGGGAAAATGGGGAATCGGGCCAAAATTTGATGCAATCATGCGATAAAAATCGAATAAAAGGAAATTGGTACACAATTTGATAAATCGTCCGGTTCAACTGGAACCAATGGACCAAATACGAGTTTTACGGGTCTAAACACTGATTTATTACCAAAAAAAGGGGTTAAATACATAACAAAGCTTCACTGCAATGTCTTTGGTCGACCAATAGTCATCGGAGCCCCCAACATGTCTGTGGTGAAGACTTTGTACTCCATTTTAACCAAAATATTCAAAATCCAAACTAATCTTAAAAAGAAATGAAAGGATATAACATACGAATGAAAATAGTAAATGAGAAAGCCATCAAATTACTATCACTATCACTACTACATTAAAAGAGGGGATGGGGTGTGTACTGTTCATTTATGCACCATTGTTTTCACACTTGACTTTTTGTACACTGTTGAATATCTGGTTCTTCTACGGTCAAAGCCACAGCCACAATCGTTGAAAAATCACATTTGCTTCTACAATGGAGCCATAATTCAACCGTCTCTCAATCTCAATCTCAACCTCAACCTCAAGAACAAAAAAAGATAATGGCTAGGTTCTCAATTATTGAGTTCTTTCACACGTGAGATTTGGTTTTCGATCGGGTGCTCCTTCTTTTTTGCACATCTTTAATTTCCCTTTGTTAGCTTCTCCATGCTGATTGATTTCCAAAAAAAAAAATCACAGGCTTGAAATCGGTTTCTCCTTCTTCTTCCGTTGGTGGGCTGCATGTATGTCTATTCTACCACTTTTTTCTATTCTCGATCAAAATTCAAAATTTTAATTTTACCAAGTCGCTTGAATTTATTTCTATAATCTCTCTTTCTTGCTTTTAGTATTCATTATTATTTATACAATCTTTATTTTATGCACAATTATTTTACTACTGGTAAAATGGTTTCAATTTTGGGTTCATTTGGCCATCCACTCTCTGCCCTTGAAACCGTCATGCACCCATTCAAATAAATTTTTTTTCCAAAACTTGCTCTTATAAAAGATTTGGGTTATGCCCAATCCGATTTTCTGATTGCTTTGTGATAATCAATGGAAATCTCGAAAAGATACTAAAGAAGGAAAGAACCCCAATTTTCGATTCTCTATCTGATTTCTGTTACTATGTTTTCTTTATTGTCTCTATCAGGCGACTTCATGCTAATTTACTGGGGAGTGAACAAGGAAGAAATATGTTTTTAAATTGATTTTGGTGTAAACAAAATTGCATTTGCTTAATTTTACCTTGGAGATTATTTGAAATTTTTTAATTTTATAGGGAAAATATTACATTTTCGTTATTTGTTATCAAATAACAGCAATTCTTGAATGGTTTTGGTGAAATTCTATTTGAACGATTTGTTTTTGCTGGAGTTTCCATGTGCGTGGGTTGTTGCTTTAGAATGTGCAATTTATGTAACATTAATTGTAACATTGTTTACATATTGTGAATAGTTGAACATTTTTTTCATTGTTTTGTGTAGACAGTTTTGTTAATTGTAAAGTTTATTTTTAGCATATGCATGATCTATCATATGTGTAAATGATTTTTTAAATTCTTTTTAGTTCCTATATTGCTTACTTTGGGCTCCAAGTATTTAATAATTTATCTTATTGTTTTGATAGATACTTTGGAAATGTCTGCTGATAGAGAGCCTGATTTTCGTAACCCTGAAACTATTTTTCAAAGTACAAATGAGTCCTACAATGCCTTCATTCGCCAACAACAAAAACAAAGACATAGGGATCAGCGAAATCGAGTTAAAACTGGGTGCATTGATCATCGTAAAAGGATAGCCGACCCTATGTTAATTGGAAATAATAATTTAGGTGTTGCCCATGTACACGAATCTACAATACACCATCATTCCGAGACTTCTACTTCAAATGAAGCAATGCCCAATATTTCAAATTCTAAATTACGAGGAAGTTATAGCCTATTGAATGCACTAATTACTGCATATGTATTACTAACATGTATCTATTGTAAACATTGTGGTGCACAAAAAATTTAAAGAGAAAGTAAAGGTTTTCGTTGCTCAGATGCAAAAGTTAAGATGCATATGTTTTATTCACCAATTGAACTATACAACTTGTTTATTTCTAATGAACCTAAATGTATGGAATTCAAAAAAAATTGCAAGGGGATACAATAATCACTTTGCGTTCACTTCAATTGGTGTAAAGTGTGACAAAGAACTCTTTAAAGTATATGGAGGTATTTACACATTCAGAGTTCAAAGACAAGTATATCATTATGTAAATCAACTGATACTAGAAAATAATACACCTTATTATATGCAACTATATTTTTACAATACAGATAATAAACTTGAAAATCATATGAAAATTTTAAAAAACTTTGTTGAATCTATTTTGATGATTTTAATTGAAATCCTGAAAGTAAATCCATACAGTAGATTTTTTAGGTCTTTAAGTGATATAACTAACTTACACGACTATCAAATAAATATAAGACGTGACCCAAGATTTGATCAAAGAGTTTTCAATACTCCTACGACGTCTAAAGTAGTTGTTGTATGTATTGAAATTGATGAAAATGCAAATGTTCACATTCGTGATATTACTATATAAGGACATTCTGATGATTCGTATAGGGTTCATTATTACTACGGTTGTTATCATCTTTTACAATATCTTTTACTTTTCCCATATGGTGAATTTGGTTGGCATGGAGACATTGATATATACAAAAGCACTTACTTTCAGACTCAGAATTTGACCAATTTTCATGCTTCTAATAGCACAATTAATTTTGCATCTCAAATTATCGAAAAATAAGATCAAGGTTTGCGAATATACCTTTTAGAATATTTTCTAACTTTTGTAATTTAAATATTATAAATGAATACTAAAATTGTTTTTTTTCCCCATCATACAGTGCTTAATAGAACTAAGAAACGGTCTTAGATTTTTTGCCGAGAATACTATTCGTACAAGTTACAAATTAAACCTTCTGGTAAGTCTATATTGCTTCACAGTGGTAGACTATTTCAACAATATGTTGTAGATATGTATGTTAAGATTGAAACTATCAGGTTAGACTATTTTCGTAATAATCAGAAGCAAATTCGTGCTGAACTTTATGAAGGCATTGTAAACAGCGTTCAAAATGGAGAAACAAGAGGTTATAAAATTGAAAGAAAATGTGTTTTACCACAATCCTTTACATGTGGACCTAGAAATATGCTAAGAAGATATATGGATGCAATGACTATTGTACAACGTTATGAAAAATCAGATATAGTTTTGATAAAAATTGAAAAAGTTTACATTAAGCTAAAGTATCACACAGTGGGCCCTACATGTAGAAAATTTGAAAATAATTACGTGTGTCATTTGAAAACACTTCTCACTTAAAATTTCAAAATCAACTAACTTTTGTTATCTGTTTATTTCAACACAGATTAAAACTCTCTCATTTTCATCTGTTTCAACCTCAAAATCTTAGAAATTTATCAACACTATACAAGAAAATATTTTTTCGTATCAATCATTTCGAATCTGTAAGTATATTTACGTATATTTAATTTCATTTTCATTAGCATACATTTTTATTCAATAAATTATTATCTTACACAACGATGAAAGCAAATACAGTGAGGTCAAATATAGTATATATTGCAATTATGGTAGTTTGGTGCAAAATCGGTAAGCGCGAATACGGTGAGTTTAAATACGATAAATGTAAATATGGTTTTATGGTGCAAATACGGTATGTTAGATGCAAAATCGGTAAACGCAAATACGATGAGTGAAAATACGGTGAGGTCAAATATGGTATATATTGTAATTAAGATAATTTAGTGTAAAATGGGCAAACGTGAATACAGTGAGCTCAAATATGGTAAGTGGAAATATGATTTATGGTACAAATACGGTATTTTAGGTGCAAAATCGGTAAGTACAAATACGGTGACCAAAAATGGAAAAGTTTCCATTAAGCTAAAGCATCCCACTTCCCAACACACTGTGGGCCCTACATGTAGAAAATTTGAAAACAATTACGTGTGTGATTTGAAAACACTTCCCACTTAAAATTTCAAAATCAGCTAACTTTTCTTATCTGTTTATTCCAACACATCTGCTCCAACCTCAAAATCTTAGAAATTTATCGGACCTTGTACAAGAAAATATTTTTTTATATCAATCACTTCGAATCGATAAGTATATTTACGTATATTTAATTTCATTTTCGTTAAATTAGTATACATTTTTAATTGATAAACTATTATCTTACTCAACGGTGAAAGCAAATATGATGAGGTTAAATACAATATATATTGCAGTTAGGGTCGTTTGGTGCAAAATCGGTAAGCACGAATGAGGTGAGCTCAAATAGGTAAGTGTAAATACAGTTTTACGGTGCAAATACGATATGTTAGGTACAAATCAGTAAACGCAAATACGATGAGTGTAAATTCGGTGAGGTCAAATACGGTATATACTGTAATTACGGCAGTTTGGTGTAAAATCGATAAGCACGAATATGGTGAACTCAAATATGGTAAGTGAAAATATGATTTATGATGCAAATACGATATCTTATGTGCAAAATCGATAAAAGCAAATACGGTGACAAAAAATGAAAAATTCTCCATTAAATTAAAGCGTCACACTTCTCAATATACACACTGTGGGTCCTACATGTAGAAAAATTGAAAACAGTTACGTGTGTGATCTAAAAATCTTTTGACATAAAGTATTCCACATGTATTTGTCTTCCCAATAATAATAATAACACACACACACACACACAAAAAACAATTTAGCTACATTTGTATTCCCAATACAACATCTTTACACACAACAAACCAATGTCCTCACCTTTAAAGAAAAACATGAGTGAAAACTATCTACATTTTATATCAATAGGCAGTCACAATGTATTTCTTCTACTGCTTTGAAAAAAATAACATAATCTGCCTATGTACAAGAACCTGATGGTAAGTCTTCAGTTGAAAGTCTACTGTATAGCAATAAATTACTACTTTTGACATTAACAAATTCTTGTATATATTTTAGTTCCATGTTTATCCTTTCAAATACAAACACTGTGAACTATGACTGAATCATATTTGTATAATTACTACGAGTAGCATATGAAACTTTGATTCATCATTAAAAAATAGACTCAAGTTGCGTACTTCATCCTAAACATAATAATTATGTTAACAGTATTATCATCTATTAAACACATGTTTCAAATAATTTGTTTATTGAACAATTCCATTCATAGCGTAATATCATAAATAACTTAACTCATTTGATTACCTTTATAACTTATTGGTTTCTTCTTTAATCACTAACTCATATCAATATTAGAAACGTTAACATCACGTTCAAAATAATCCAACCCGTGCATTGCACGGGCGACAAACTAGTATATACATATAAAAGAATATATATGCATGAGAGAGAGTCATTGCTGCCGTTGGAAAAATAGGAAGAAACGACACTGTACCAGGAAATGAAAGTGAAACTAATGCATCCCTAGAAGAAATGAAAAATGGCAGTATATAAACTTTAGAAAAATGGGCTCTTGCATTTTACAGGTAGTTTTTGGCCCATGTAGTTCTCACTTAATTATTTCATAAATGGAACAATACATAACTCCTAATTTTAAATATCACATTTCATAAATAACAAACTCATTAAAATATTTTAAAAATCAAGTGGTAAATAAATTTATTAAATATTAAAATACAATATAATATATATTAATTATTTCTACTCATGACACCTCATCTATCACATCCTATCACCCCACTACACCACCATCTCTCCACCTCTCCACTGGAGACGGCCATTGGCTCCAACGACTGTTCCGGCAATCACTCCGACGGTTGTTCTGACGGTCGCTCCGTCGACTTAAAATTTTCCAAAAAATTAAAAATTGAAAACGCTCTCACCCTATGGATCCACCTACCACTATCCCATCCCTACCTCCACTACTAAAAAAATTATCGAAAAAATTTCAAGTCACTTTATATAATCAAACTACTTACACACGTCATCTGTGGCTAATTGTGACCAAGTTTGTATTCAATGTGACTAATTGTGACTAAATTTGTGTTTAGTGTGACTATCTGTGATCGATTGAATCTTAATTGTGACCGTATATGATTAAGTCCCAACTAGTCACAATTAATACAAAATTGGTCACAATCGATCACAATTAACACAGAATTGGTCACAACCAGTCACAATAAACACATTGGTCAC
>CAIGRB010127722.1:89088-122020 GCA_903798255.1 Fraxinus quadrangulata | reverse complement strand
CCAATGAGACATGAGAATGGGCTAACAACCTATTGGAGCCACCCTAAATCGGTTGGGCCATGAGCGGCTCTAATTTAATTAGGCTGCTTCAAATGGCCCAAGTGGGTTACGAGAACTTGTAGCGGATTGTGGTGTCGATATAAATTCATTCAGTCATTTGGTCGATGCCGACTGAATATTAGAGCAAGACTTACATCATCGTCCAGGGAGGTCGTTTGACAACAATTTGCCTAACAATTTGGTCTATTAAGTTATACATGAGGAAATGACGATTTTCTCACTAATGGCGCCACCAATGAACCTTGTTGAATTTGCAAGGCTCCGTAACCTGAAGGCTTGGGACATCGCCCTGGGTACACTCCAACGTAAGAATGATGAGTTAGTCGTTTACAAGAATAATCTTAGATAAAATGTAGTTTTTGTGAAGTACTGTTTTGTTTTATAAAATCACATATGTACCTCGTCATTGTGGTGGGACATGTATGGACATGAACTTGTATCTTTGGTTAAGGAGATGGAAGTGGAGAGAGATCACACTCTTAGGATCCATTTGTTTCCCACTATTTTAATAGAAAAATGGATTTTTGACCATTTTTTAAAAATAAATGGGTCCCACTGTGAGACAAACTGGTCAACAAAAGAGACTACTTTCCATTGCAACGGTACAAATTTTCATTAAAATTGGAAACAAACAATGACTTAATTTTAAGGATACATGCGTTCATGGGATAACTCTTTCGTACAACATTGGGACAATATTATTGTGAAATATGGATGCTGGAAGAGTTAAATATTATTTAGAATCATAACAAAAACACTCAGCAATGTATTACTGAAAAAGCTAAGTCTCTAAGTTGCCTATTTCTCATCTCATCGAATAGCCTTTTTATTTAACTTAACTAATCTGGAATGTTCTAGAGAACCTCCTTTGGTAGAAGGGTTCTCATTAATCCAGTAATCCTCACTTGCCTCGAACATTAATTGTGGATTTTAAGATTCCTAAGTATAAGATCTTGAAGTGGTTAAATTTCATTTTATAATAAATGGTTCGTTAAATGTACACTTCACGTCAATCAAATTAATACTTCATTAAATTGCACAAACTATAATCGTTAATCGTTAACTTCTTTGAATAAAGTGACTTTTGAAACTAAAATGTAAATTGAACAACTCAATTATGACAAAATTACATCTAATGCGAGCCTACTTTTTTATTTCTTAGGTTAATTAGCTTTATTTTATAATTGTAATATTTGTCTTTACTATTTTATTTTGAAGGAGTCAAAGTAGTTACTGCCTACAGGAGTATGATCATAGTGCACATACCTTTTTTAGCAATTAGTGGAATTATCTTGTGTTACTATCTCTTACTCTATTTTAAAAGTGAAAAATAATGAAAATAATGTGAAGAAATTAATTGGTATTTTTATGCTTTTTCCTCGAAAATTCAAATTGGAGGTTACGTTAAGCCTGAAATGATCTATATTAATCATTTATGTCATTATTTCTATACAAACAACATGTCCTCGTCTCATGATAACTTACTGAACATCATGACATAATGTTATGTGAGAAGCAAATGGGGGAAAGGAGCAGAACCAGCAAAACCAAAAAGAAAAGTGGAAGAAGAAGGCAACATAATTACCCGACTTTGGAATTCAAAACGGGCAACTTGAGCGAAACAGTGTCGTTTTGAATTAATAAATTGTAATAGTTAGAAATCGTTTTTTCAATTTAATTTTTGTCCAAACACGACTTAACTGGAGTATATCTACCTCCATATGTAAAGGAAGAAAGGAATCTGTGATTTTTTTGCCAAATTGGTTGTTAATTGAAGTGATTCTATTCAATCCTCTCATTCTCGTTCTTATTTTACATCATTTAATCCCTCTCCCATTCTCTTTTACTTTGAATTTAGTATCATAAATTTCTTATTTCAGCTGGAGTAAATTCCAGTGTTGATTTGTGCGAAACTGTGTGTGTGAGTTGTAGTTCAACACGTCACAAATAAGTTAAATAATAACCCAATTACTAATATTTTTGCAAGTAATTTAACATTTGGTCACCTTATTTGTTGGTTTGTCCCATGTTTGAAGCAATCCACATGTGTGCTGAGTTAGATTAAGCCCCTGTTTGGGTCTCACTTTTCCAAATTATAATGAGGAAAATAGTAATTTTTTAGAGAATGTGTGATTAAAAAAGAAAGAAATTTTTTTAGGTTGACGTATAATATTATTTTATTGAAATATATGTGGTTAATATGAAGAAAGAGGAAAATGAATTTTAATTTAATAGAGGCCAAACATGAGCTAATTATTTCAAAATAAATTTATTAGTCATTGATAGAGGTGTAAATTGAGTTGACGATATAAAATTGCTTTTAATTCTTTATCGAAAAACTAATATATAGAAAAACATTTTATATTCTTTTAGATTTTACGTTTAACAAAGTTCTCAATCTGAACATCTGTCGATGTAAGAAATAGTTATTTCTCATGGAAATACTGAAATTATTGCATCACCTCTCAAACAAATTCCTGCAGATAGACTCGAAGAATCTAGTACTACAACCAAAGATATAAAAAATATTCAACCGTAGAACAAGTATACAAATATTGTTCTTCAGTCAATGTGTTCTCAATTATCCAGAATTGAAGCCAATTCTCATTATGAAGCCTCCTTATCCAAAAAAAAAAAAAAAGATGAGAAAAGACCTCCTAATACAACTTTTAAACCGATTGATTCAAAATTAAATCCTAAGTTGAAAAATGACTCTTTGTCTACAGAATCAAGCATTTTACAAAAACTTGCTAATCATATATCCAAATTAGGAACATCAAAGAATATCAATACTATTGATATTTTAGAAGAACTTGAAATTCAATTTATTGAAGATGAACCATCTCGTATCAATAAATTGAGAGACCAAATTTCAAAAACTTCCAAATTTTTATTCTCGTCTTCTTATCCTGATATGTTATATAAGGACAAGAAGAAACCACAAATTTCCTATATTGGCGATGAGATCATCGAATGAAATCTTGATGGATTGACAGAGTATAAAATATTACAACTACTTGAAAATACGATCGTGTGTTACACAACTTCTCTATGTCGAGAGATAACTCTTGTTACTACCTTGTATAATTTAGTTTGTGATTTCAGAGGACAGCTTAAAAGTTGGTGGAATAACTATCTTACTGTCGAAGATCGTAATAAGATTACTCAAGCTACCAATGAACAATTTCAAAATGGTGGTTTCAATACACTTGTCTTTTCAATTCTCAACATTTTATTAGAACTCCAACTCTTCTTCAGGACTGAACATCTGAGATTCTCTTAAATCTCACATGTCCATAACTTAATGATTTTCGCTTATATAAGGACATGTTTCTTACCAAAGTCTTATTTTGTGATGACTGTAATCAATTTTTTTGGAAAGAAAGATTTATATCTGGACTTCCCAAACTTTTTGGTGAAAGAGTATGAAATTCTATCAAACTTCATCATAATGATACCATTTCTTATGATCTCCTTACTTCTAAGAATCGAAAAGAACTCAGATCATTTTGTAATCAATATGGTTTTGAAAAAATCATTCCCCCTTATTCAAAATTGAAAAAGAAAAGTTTTCCCTCCTTTTTAAGAAAACGATCTTCCAAAAACAAAAATCTTCTCAACCTTATCCTCCCAAATATTCAAAACGAAAATCTTCAAGGAAACGAATTCCTAAAACTTCAAACATTATCTGTCGAAAATGTAAACAAACATGTCATTATTCTAATAAATGTTCAATGAAGGGAAATATTAAAAATCTTCAAATAGAAGAAAAAATTAAACTTGAACTTCTTAATCTACTCAATTCTAATTCAGGTAAAGAATCTGATTCTGAACTTCATCAAGTTTATCACTATCAAGAGAACTCTGATGTTGGGACCAGCTCAAATTCTTCTTTTTTTACTTCAAGTTAAGGTAAAGAAGTTTGTGATTGTAAAATCATAAATATTCTTACCAAAAGAGAAAAGCTTATTCGAGAAATAATTGAGAAAATTTAAGATCCTCAATTAAAGAAAAAATTATCTCTTCTTCTACCATCTATTTCCAAAATGTTGGTAACACCACTTAATATGAAGGATGTATTAAATAGGTTTAATACCAAATCCACATCTTCAAAATCTTCTACTTCTGAATTACGATCAGAAATTAAGGAGATGAAACCTCAAATTGCTATCCTAAAACATCATGAAAAATGTTCGAATGGAAGTTGTTTCTTAAAAAATAAAGCTATAAAACAAGAAAGCATTCATAATCATGATTCCTCTTCAGTGGGAAAAAAAAACTTTTCATACTTCTCATGAAACTTCTCCAACAGAAGACGAAAAGATTGATATTATCAATCGTATTCAACTTCAAAAATGATACTGTAATATAACCATTGTGAACAATAAAGAATTCAAATTCACTTCTGGAGTTTTAATTGATTCTGG
The DNA here is from genome assembly GCA_903798255.1 of Fraxinus quadrangulata. NCBI lineage: Eukaryota > Viridiplantae > Streptophyta > Magnoliopsida > Lamiales > Oleaceae > Fraxinus > Fraxinus quadrangulata. The sequence continues at coordinate 117,533 of CAIGRB010127722.1, read as the reverse complement.
AGATCATCAAAATTGCAATAGGGAAGGATTAATCCTTACAAAATATTTTGAAAAAATTGTTGAGCGTCTTTATGGTGCTAGGGTAAAAAATCTTAATATTCAATACAAACTTTTCAAAACACATGTTTGTAATTTCAATATTTGTTTCAAAAATATCTTCTATTTAGTCAAAGAGTTGGACTAAGAAGTCATACTTGGTACTCATTTCATTATTCAAATTTATCATTTTCATGTAAACTCAAAGGGTTTAACAACCAACATTTTTTGTCAAGAAATATTTTTCAAATTCACAAATCCTCCTTCTTATAAGGATGTTAATTCCTTAAAACAAACATCTATTTCAAAAATTATTCATAATATTAATGTAAAAAACACTTTTAATTTCTCAAAGAAGAAATCAAAAAGAATTGAAAAACAATTACAAAAATTTTCAATCAAAGAGAATTTCATTCCTTCAAAAACAAATTGAAGATTAAATATGTTCTACTATTCCTAATTTTTTTGGAGTAGAAAAAACATATTGTTTCTCTTCTTTATGATGCCGAGTTTCATGAATCAATGATTCCTACTAAATATCGTCACATTCAAATGAACAAAGAATTACTTGATTAGTGTGTCAAAGAAGTTAATAATTTACTTGATAAATGATTAATTCGTCCAAGTAAATCTTCATTGAGTTGTTCAGCCTTCTATGTCAATAATCATGATGAAATTGAATGATGTACTCCCGGACTCATTATCAATTAAAAACCTCTCCATAAAGCTCTTTGATGAATTTGATATCCATTACCCCAAAAGAAAGATCTGTTAAACAAGTTGCTCAAAGCCGTTATTTTCTCTAAATTTGATGTGAAATCTAGTTTCTAACATATTCAAATCAAAGAAGAAGATAAATACAAAACTGCGTTCAATGTTCCATTTGACTAGTATGAATGGAATATTATGTCATTCGGTTTTAAAAAATGCTCCCTTTAAATTTCAAAAAATTATGAATGATATGTTCAATCCATATCAAAATTTTATCATTGTTTACATAGATGATGCTTTAATTAATTCTGAAAGTTTAGAATAACATTTCAAGCATATTAATACATTCATACATGTCATAAAAAATAATGGATTAACTCTATCAGTTAAAAAAGTCATTTTTTTGTCAAACTCGGATAAGGTTCTTCGATTATTATATTCATATAGGAACACTTACTCCTATTCAAAGAAGCCTAGAATTCACAGACAAGTTTCCTGATGAAATTATAGATAAAAACAAGTTTGCAATGTTTTTTAGGCTGTGTCAATTATGTATCTGATTTTGTCAAAAATACGATTATGTTGTGCTCCTCTTTTTCAAATGCTACAAAAGCATCCATTACCTTGGGGTCCATAGTATACTTTAGCTATTCAAAAGGTTAAAGCTGCATTCAAAAGTATTCCATGTCTATCCATTATAGACCCTTTAGCCTCCATTATTATTGAGATGATGCTCTCGACATAAGGTATGGTGGGGGATACTAATGCAGATTCCAAAAAACGTCTAGTCAAGAACAGTTGGTAAGATACCACTCAGGAGTATGGATTGGCCCTCAAAAAATTACTCAACAATTAAAAAAATTATTAATAATTCTATGTATTTCAAAATTTTAAGATGATTTAATCAATAAAAAATTTATTTTAAAAACTGATTATAAAGCCTCGAAAAATATTTTACAAAAAGATGTCAAAAATCTTGTTTCAAAACAAATACTTCTAAGATGGCAAACTATTTTGTCCTATTTTGATTTTGAAATTTTATTTATAGAAGGAAAATCAAATGTCTCGCAGATTTTCTAACAAGTGAGTTTATACTAAAAGTCCTTTTGAGTGACTGTGAGAGTTTCAATTGCATCTTCTTCTTCAAATAAGAACAAAAAGAAAATTTCAAATCATCTATTATCAATAGATGATTACATTCAAAGATTCAAGAAGGAAGAATAGAATTCTTCCACTTATCAGAAAACAACTTTCGCTTAAAAAACTTTGTCCTCCTCTACTTTCCAAAAACTTGGAACAATTCCTACTCAAAATAAGGACATTTTTGATCTACAAAATCCATCAAATCTCAAAAAAGCTACTCAACATGGTTCTAGCAAACTACAAGAAATCAGTCCCTCAAAGGCTTTTCACTATTTTACAAAACATATTCAATTATCCATTTTCGAAATGGAAACATTATGGTTACACAGGTATTCATCTCAAAATGAATGCCTTCCAGATTTATTTCCTTCTCATTTTTATTTCATATCTAAAAGTATCAAAAAACTAAGAGCCCTTTACGAAACCATCCTTACTAAAACATGATCGACTATCATAACTCATACTTCAAGCCCTCAAAAGTTCAATCTCATTGATTTTTCAAAAATAAGTATTCAAAGGATTTTGTCTATGAAGACTGGAGACATAACTCATGGGACGAGAAACAAATGTGTTTATCTAAGAATGTAACATTCGAATCTCATTTCAATTATTTTGATTACAAAGATGCTTTGTATTATTTTTTTATTTTAGACCAATGATTCAAGGTTTATACTTTTCTATCAAGTATGTCATTCAAAATTTTCAAAATGGTTTCAAATTTGGTTCGAATATTTTGGACTTGATGAAAAAGTTTTACCCTATTACTCATCAAGGATTCAAACACTTCAAATATGAGGCAAAACAATTTTTAAAGTTTCAAAAAAATCTTTCATTCCAGTTTGCCTTCAATCTCAAAGTATCGTGGATATTCTGTTGGGACTTCAATATTGTTTAAAGACTAGATTCTGATTATAATGTAAACTTTATAAGTCAAAGATTCAAAGTAAAATGATGAATTGCTGTCCAAAAGTTGTCAATTCTTGGATTCAAGAGCAAAGAAATATTGGCATTTCAAAGGTCTCTAAAAAGGAACAAGAAAATCATGTCACTTTCCTTGCAGAAAAATCAACTCCAGCTGAGTCAACTTCTAAGAAATCCAAATCAATTCAAAATAGTTCTTCTGCTACATATTCTGAAATAGAATATGCCCAAAACAATGAAGATGACTGTTACGGGGTTGTTGACAAACTAATTGTTGAAGAAAATCAAAGACATTCAAAATGATTATTTGAATCCAATTATTTAGACAAGTATCGACAATACAGGGCACATAACTCAAGATAGTTTCTCTTTTAATTATGTTTACTACGACAAAAGTTATTACCTGTTAGCATTACCATCAACTAGAATCAATAAAGAAACTTATTAAAGAAACTTTAATGAAGAAGATTACATTTCAATCGACTTTATTAAAGTAACTATATAAAAGTTAAAATAATATTTCAAAGGAATAATATTTCAAAGGACTTTGATAGGAGACATGAGGCAAACATTATTGTCATTCGACATGATACAAGATAACTTCAATACAATTCTAAAGAAATTTCAAGTCCGCATATCAAGTACAAATGAAGACCCCTAAGTACTTTTTTTGTAGGAAAAAAATCTTTTCGAGAAAATTTTGAATTCCTTGTAATCTTAGTTTTCTCTATTTCAAAAATATTGTATTCAAATCATTGTAATTCTATTCTTTCATCAATAAAATTATATTTTCAAACAAGTTTGATTTTTTCGATTCTATTTCTACTATTCATCACACATGTTCAAGTTTAATATCTTCTTTTATTTGAAGATTATTGATTTTTCTCTTTATTAGACATTTATTGAAATAATGACTTGTTTGTTTACATTTTTAACAGGTAATGTTTGAAGTTTTATGAACTCGTTTCCTGAAAGTTTTTCTCTTTGTCAAAAATATACAATTACTTTGTACATCTCTTTTTCAAAGGCTATAAAAGCATCTATTACCTTGGGGTCCAAAAGCATACTTGATTTTAAGGTGGGTTTGTAATTGATATAAATTTATTTTAATTTAATTGGTGGATCTAATTAACTTTGATTCATTTTAATATAAATTTTGCAATTCTAATAGGGATAGATTTAGAGTGTAACAAATATATAAGAATTGTGGATGAAAATAATGGTCCTCTTACTTTTTCTCTTCTTTTTTTAATAATTGATAGTACATTATTTTAAAAATTACTTTTCACAAAATCTATTTTTTAAATAAGTTGTATGTATAGAATATCGTAATTTATTTGATTTTTATAGTAACACATAAATAGTATAATTTGAAACCTAACCATAAGGGTCTGCTTGAAGTTGTTTTTCATCGGTATTGACCAATTTTTCATGACACCATTTATGAAAGGTTAAAATCGGTGCTTGTTAAGTCACCAATTTTGGATAGTTTAAAAATCACCAAATACCGTGTGGTGTAATTTTAGTCAATTCTCTCAACCCACCAAATTGTTGGGTTTTGATCGTTTCTCATATTCTTTTTTAATTTTATCTTTTATAAAATAATTATTTTTAAACAACATATTTTGCGTAAAAATTTGTTTATAAAATAAAAATACTACTAATAAGACAAAATTCACTAATAATATACAGATAGTTACTTATAAGTAAAAAAATATCTAAAAAATATTTTAAAAGTATAAAATCAACTTATAATTGTAAAATTTACTTAGAAGACTATATTTAACTTTATTTAACCTTTTAAGTTAAATATTAATTTATATGTAAAAAAATTACCTATAAGTAAAATATCATTTATGAGTAAAAAAAATTCATACAAAAAACTATAAATTGAAAATTTCACTAAAGAACATAGTAAAATTTCACTCAAAGGATAGTTAAAAAATTAACGGATTTGCTAATGTGGCTGGCGGCATTGCATAAGTGATAATTTATTTTCCACTTGGCGTCCATGCAAGTAGCAATTTGAAAATTAAGTGATGGATGATATGAAGAATTATAAAGTTAAGTGATTGACGAGGTAATTTTTAAAGTCTAGTTACCCAATGAAAATTTTACGTAGATTTCAGTAATGATTCAATCCACATATATGTAATTTTATTATTTTTAAGAACTTTCTCGATCATTGGATAATTAACTCTCAACTATAGATTTGTCTGTTTTAAAAATTACTATTAAAATCGTTCAAAATCAATATGCTCATAAATGTTCATAAAAGTGTACAAACATATTTACAACACTTGTATTGTTGAATTTGTTTTATTTTTTTTAACATCCGATAAAAGACTGTCGAGTCTCTGTACAAAACTCTATCAAGCTTTCGCATACACATATTATTTCTCATCTCCTTTTTCGGGACTGAAAACAGATGAGCTCGTAATCGGGGTACTTTTAAAATTAGTTTGGTCAAACATCCTAACTTTTCTTATCTGTTTCTTCCAACACATATAAAAAATCTCTCATTTTTCATCTGTTTCAACCTCAAAATCTTAGAAATTGATCAAACTCTGAACAAGATTTTTTTTTTTTTTACATCTATCACTCTGAATCAATAAGTATATTTATGTATGTTTAATTTCGTTTTCGTTAAATTAGTATACTTTTTTAATCGATAAATCTTATTTCGATATAGATTAACATATGAATAAAAAATTTTAAATTTTAACAAATCTAAAATTTTTTTAAGTATAAACAAGAAAAAAATTCCATTTGCATGTATATATCATGGTCATAATAGCCGACTGTTAAGTCTTTTTTTTTAAATCATGTTGTTCAGTGGTTGGGCCGAATTTTTAACTATTTTTTTATAATTAAAAAATTATGTTTCGTCATGCAGATATGGTTGTGATCCCAGTTTGTTACTTTTGTGATTTCGAATTGGATGAAAAAGATCGATGTGCATTGATATAGATAAGTGATATACGTGGTGTTATTCCAACTTCCATAACATCGAGCACATCATATGCGAAAATGTACCAAGATTTACAAAACAAGCTGAATGTCTATCTTTCTCAATACGATATGGAACTGAGATTTCAATTTAATGAGCATTCATCAATTCTGGTTCCACATATGAATGTTGCTTCTAATGCTAAAGTGAATTATCTATTTGAATTGAGCAAAATGTACACGACTCTTTTTTTTATGACTTTAGTGAGGAAGAATGTCGTAAAAGGTGAATAGAAAGATTCGGATGGAAGGAATCACAATGCCAATATTTTTTTGGACGTAGTGGAGATAGCTCGTAAGGATGATGTAGTTATTCCTGAGACAGCTGTTCCTCATCATGATCTCGCCGCCACACATAAAATTCTGTCGGTAGTTCATGACAACAATAATGATAATGAATTTACAAATGAAAATTTGATAACTTTATCCCGTCAAAGACATGAGTGAGATGGGAGCACAGGGGTTGGATTGAGTGTACTGTAATCTAATTCTTCGCGTGTGTTTCCCGATGGTGAGAATTTATATGTCGAGCAAGTGTTTGAAAGAAAGCAAGATTTGCACGAAGTAGTGCACTGAAATAAAACTTTGAGTTCAAAGTGAAAAAAATAAACAAATCATTATTGATGATTGTTTGCGTCAACGACAGTTACCAATGGCGTTACGAGCAATGAAGTTGGACACGAATGACTTATTTGTAATTTTTAAGTATATACGGGAACATACTTGCGAAGTAGGAGTTCAACGAATTGATCACAGACAAGCCTGAGCATGATTTATTGGTCGACAAATAAAGCACAAATATCGAGACCTACGAACGATCTACAGACTTTCAGACATTATTAACGATGTTCGTGGAGAGTACGGAGTGTTCATGAGCTATCAGAAGGCCTAGAAGGCCAAACAATGCACATTGGAGGATTTAATGGACTTCACTGAGGAGAATTATGCTAAATTGGCCAAGTATTTTCATAACTTAGATACTACTAATCCTGGCTCGACATTTTTTTATTGAGACGGAGGGCCATAATTGCTTCAAGTTTTTCTTCATGGATCTTGGACAATGCATTTGGGTATTTTGAAATGCGATACGACCCCTAATTTTAGTTGATAGTACAACTCTGAAAGCTAGATATGAAGGCAAGTTAATTATTGCTTGATGTGATCAGGATACGAGGGCAAGTTCGGGTTATGATCCATTAATCGTTGAGGAACCTTGAGAGGCCTATTAATACATGAAAATAATTAAAGGCTATCATGAGAAAGGTGTTTGTGCCTAATTATTATTATATGGAGTTTCATCAAAAATTGCAAAGCCTCTACAAAGATTCTAAGAGTGTGGATGATTATCATAAGGAGATTGTTATGATTAAATTGAATATTGATGAGGATAGGTAGGCCACCATGCCACGATTTTTGAATGGTTTGAATATGGATATAGCTAGTGTGGTAGAGTTACAATATTATGTGAAGTTGAAAGACATGCTACATGTAGTTGTGAATGTGGAAAGGCAATTGAAGATGTATGGGATAGCTAGATATTCATCGGGTTTTAACTCTTCTTGAAAATCAAAGTGGGATGATAATAGAGGTGATAGGGCTGTTTCGAGTAGTAAGACTGAACCACCAAGGGAAAAAGAAGAAGTTGTTAACAAAATTACACCCAAAATAGATTCTCAACCTTCTAAGACACGAGATATCAAATGCTTTAGGTGTTTGGGATTGGGGCATATTATTTCTCAATGTCCAAACAAAATGGCAATGATCTTGCGTGACATGGAGAAGTGGTGAGTGATAATAATGGTGATGATATGCCTGTGTTAGTGGATGCTAATAAATGAGATGGAATAGAGTACGATCTAGGAGGTCAGTTACTTGTGGTGATGCATGCTCTTAATAAACAAATTAAATTGGATGACATGGAGCAGCAACGGGAGAACATCTTTCATAATAGATGTCTTGTCAAAAATAATGTATTTAGTTTGATTATTGATGGGGGTAATTGTACTAATATTGCTAGTACTACACTTATTGAGAAATTAGGAATGACTATGATAAAATATCATAAGCCTTATAAATTGCATGGTTAGATGAATGTGTAGATGTTAAGATGAATAAGAGAGTTTTGGTGAATTTCTCAATTGGGAGGTATAGTGATGAAGTAATGTGTGATGTGGTTCCTATGCATGTTGGCACATTTTGTTGTCATGACATTATGATGTGAAGGTTAAACATGATGGATTCAAAAGTAGGTACAACTTTGTAAAAGATAGAATAATTGTTACTCTTGTACCATTAAAACTACAATAGGTCTATGAGGACTAATTGAGATTGACATGTGAGGAAGAAAAGAAAAACAAAGAAAGGCAAAAGAAGAGTATGAGAGAAAATAGTGATGTGGCTAATTGTGAGAAAAAGAGCAGAGCCACAAGAGAGAAAAGAAAGAGAGTCTATTAATAAGAGAGAAAAATCAAAAGTGAGTTTCTATACAAAAAAATGTGAGATTGAGAAGACTTTTGTGATAACTAACAAACTACTCCCCAGTTTAGATATTTCTTTATTACGGGAACTCAAAGATTCGTTCCATGAAGACTTAATTGGTGGGATACCACCCATTGAGTATCCAATTGATTAGATGCAAGTGGAGAATTTAATGAACATTGAAGGAGAAGCATTCCACTATGGCATGGTAGAGAATCAATACCTCATACATAGGTTAGATGATGGTCTAACATGTAGTAATAATTTTTCACATGGGGCAAGCACTTTTAAACATATTAACGTATCTAATATTTCTATGAGAGTAATAAGTTATTTTTCATATGCATTCATAAGCAAACAATTACTAGTTAATGATATTCTAGTATGTTGCAAGAAATAATTAAGCATGATAGACATTTGGGGGTGTATTGTTGGTTATTCGAGGCATGAGAATTTATATTTTAATTTTCAAGTCCTTAACTATTTTTGTTCGACTTTATGGAATATGTTGGGAACCAATTTAGTATCTTCTACTACTTTTCTTATACGTTTTGATATTGTTTATGGTTTAAATTCGTTAACTTTTTTTTTTTTTTTGGTTTAATTCCTTTAACTATTATTGTAAGTGGTAGCCTAGATGGAAAACATATGATTGAATTATATGCATCTAAAGGTTGCAAAAGGAATAGGCTTAAAGTATTCGAACCAGATGATTGGGTTTGGATGCTTAGGTAACAATAGCTTGTTCGAATGCAAATGAGATCAAGATTACATTCTAGAGGAGATGGACCATTCCAAGTCATTGAAAAGATTGAAACCAATGGCTACAATTTGGATCTTCAAGGTAAGTTTATGATAATTTGTACTTTTAATGTCTTTGATATTTCTTTCTTTGATACAGATGCAAATTCAAAGTCGAATCCTTTCGAAGAGAAAGTGGATGATGTGATCCAGGATACGATGGTAAGTTCAGACAAGAATCCATTAATCATTGAGGAATGACATATGACTAGATCGCGAGCGAAGTGGGTCAAAGAAACTATATGATTGCTTGTTCAAACAACAGCGAACGAAACATTGATCACAACAAGTAGCTTGATAGGGCTCCTTAGTGGTCGGCTAAAGGCATGCAAAAGAGGAAGGGCCATTCTAATATGTCGTAAGGAAATAGTTTCATGTTGGACTTGGAAGAAGAAACCAAATGGATCAACGTGGTTCAAGCAACAAACGAGGAAGCTGTTCGAGACAACTATGCGATTGCATAGTTATATTGGAGGTGCGACCGCATAGCCCCTTATCGAAATGAAGTTGAATGTTCAAGATACAACTATGCAACCACATGCCATTAGCCTTACGGCCGCATAGTTCAAACTATGTTGCGAATTTTTCAAAATTTGTTTGATCTTCTATTTTAGTTGAAACTTTTGTATTGTATTTTTTTTTTTATATCTTTTGAGACTTAATTCTATTTTCTAGTTAGGTTTTATGGGTTCCCTATTAATATGACTCATTCTATTCCTTGAAAAAAATACAATTTATTGAGAGATTAATTGAAAGACATCTTACTTTCTTCTTGTTCTTTGATTCAATAATTTATTGGGTCGAGCTTTCAAATGCTGACTTCTTGGCTTTCTTGAGTTGAATCAATCTTGTGTGAGTTTCGTAACTATCATTGCTATGTGGATTCGCATCATTGCTACCTGTCAAGATATCAATATTCAAATTTACCATCTTGTATTCAATATTGTCAATAGCGAGAATGATCTGTTGATGAATTGGCTCTAAACAAAGCTGGGGGAAGTAATCGAGGAAGTCGAAGACCTTATCTTTGTAACTAATCATAGACCATCTATAATAAATGGTATCACTGAAATTTTTCTTGAGGCACATCATGGGTATTGCATGTGCCATACAAAAGACAACTGAAGACTAAGTATCGGGGCAAAGACATTGTTTCGTTGTTCAGGAGAGCAATCAAAGCTTATAGTGTTGAAAAGTGTAATAAATTCATGTTGGAAATAAGAAGTAAATCATTCCCGGAATGAGAGTACCTAAAAAAATAGGAATTAAATATTGGGCACGATCACATTCTTTAGGATATCGATACAACATAATGACATTAGACAATGCGGAGTCTCTCAATGCATTATTCAAGAAGAATCGAGAGTTACCAATCCTCACAATGATGGAGAACATTCGTAATAAGCTATAGCAGTGATTTCATGACCGACGTGCGAAATCACAGAGTTTGAGCATACTAGCCCCGACTTAGAAGGATAAACTGTTTAAGGCTGCAAAGGTTGCGAGAAAGTTGAATATGGAACCACGGATGAGTTGCGCTTCTCCATGAAGTAAGCACGTAATATGGCATAGATGGTGGACTTCACTGATAGCGCCTGCACTTGTAGTTGATTTTAGTTGGAGAGTTCTCCATGTGAGCATGCAGTCACGGTGGGTATGTATAGAGACTTTGCAGCGAAACCTTATGTTTCCTTATTACACGGTTCATTAATGGAGGACAACATATGCCGAGACTATATTTTCTCTATAGAATGAACCCGAGTAGGAGTTCTCGACCATATTCTTCCACTTAATAGTTTGTTGCAACCCGAAGTTGAACCATGTGGTCCTGAACGTTCATTTACGTCTAGAAAATTATAAATACTTACGATTTCGATTGTCTTGTCATCGTTTCATCTAGTACGATGACTAGTCTATCATGGACAATCACCTCAACTCTTTTAGCCATCAAATGAATTATCACAGCTATCGGCTCCAAGTGAAGCTCAAGTTGACCCCCGTCAAATAGGAATGATCGGATTCATAGATATATATAGTGGAAATAGGAAAGATGATCTCCACAATAAGACAGTTATGATTCGTGATCATTGAAATATACATATGCGTACAACTCTCTCAAAAAATAGAGGGAGTTATTTCATTTATTAAACAAAAAAAAGTAGATATACATAATAAATAATAATTGCGATATTATACTTATATTGTCGACGAAATCGTGATATCATGAAATCATTTATAGGCGTTCGGGATCGTCCTTTGAGCTATCTTGTGGTTATCTCTGAAAAAAGAAACAGAAAAACTCTTAAAAAATCATAGATGAGTTAGTATAGCGTACTTCACTAAAATCATAAAATACTTACTAGGCATAATTCTTCTCAACTCTGTCTCAAATACTTTCCACTTGACATAGTCCACCTATCGGAAGAGATTCAGATACGTCCCGTCGACGAACATCCTTTTCGCCTCAGCCATGAAAGGATAAATGACGTATTGTGACGGTAACCTCAGCCTCTTGCCTACCACCGATGTCAACAGTACGCTTCTTACCATCTGTCACGATTGATGTCCTCTTCTCATCCACACCCCCTTTGCCTTGGGGCTCGCCATGTCCTCCATCATCGAGGCCATTCCCTTCGCCTCGGGCACCCTCACCTTCTCCATCATTGGGGCCATCCCCTCCGCCTTGAGCATCGCCACTTTCTTTGTCATCGAGGCCACCCTCTCCTCTTTGGGGATCGCCACCCCCTCCATCCACTCATCCTTCACTACCTCTTTCGTCCCCATCGCGGCCACCCCATTCAGTTCCACAGATTAAAAAATGTTTCTAATTTATCATCATCTATCCACAATGGTATGTGATCCCACTCTCCGTCACCATATCTATCACCCCATTGTTTGCCTGTTATATCGTCTCGTAGCGTTGTGACCTCGAAGTTCTCCTATATGGCATCGTAGCACTGCAACATCATGGTATAAATTGATACATCGCAGCTCAACCCTTGTCGTAGCACCTCTACCTCTTCTCGTAGCGCTCCCACCTCCTCTCTCATCCCTTGTCGTAACGAGCCTAACTCATCTACCCTAAATCCAGTCAGACGGACATATATACAATCAAAATAATGACTTTGACCATGTATAGGAGATCCACGTGGAAGGTGTAGATGAAGTAGATCACATCAGCCTCGATGGGGGTGATTGTCGATCAACTGGACCACACTTCTATACAAATAATAATATTAAAAATTATTAACATAGCTAAAATAGACTAACTCATATAAAACAGTAATAAATAAATTATATTCAATTCACATACCCAATCTCGGTCCAAGTTGGAATCAAACATCTGGTCTTGTTGAGTATGCGAAACGACTAATTCACCCACAAAACCTCGACCTTCATCCTCCATCGATGGTGTCAATTCAGTTAGAATTTCAAGTTGACATATTGATAGTTCAACTAATTAATGATCATGTGATGAAATTTTGAAACGACATATAATATAAATCGCAAATGTGTAATACTCACCTAAATGTCGTAAAGGAGGGTTGATAAATATTTGTCAGATGGACATTCGTCTACTCAAGATGCTCGTCAATGATGCATTTGAGGATAGCGTTCTCCCATCCCCTAACAAATCGGTTACCCAAGAGAGGGATAGTCTCATACGTCCAAATCTACAATACATATAATTATTATATATAAATTCATTATAAAAATATTTTAACGTAGATTATGTTAAACATTTATATGCATAGGCGGGGAAATCCATAAGTATCGTATGTACACATAGACCCCTTGGGCTTCTATTGTGATTTAGTGAAGACGTGTATGGTATCCTCAAAACATCTCCCGCCTCATGAATAGTTGTTGAAAGCATCGATGTCGTCAACAACTTCCAAATGAAAAAAGTCGATCGTAGTCCTCTTATGATGACACCACACCACGCTCTCAAGGATGTAGACCAGTACTAGCTTCAATTTGTCCAGGACCTGGTCACATTCCCTGATTATGCTGATCAACTACGATAGAAGTATCGTCCCATATCCTTGAAAATAATCGTGCAACCTATTGCTTCTTTGATTACCATTAGTAACTGCCTCATTTCCCGTTATCTTTAGTTTGGTCATGAGGACAAACTCAAATAAGGAGAAAGTAATGACCTTTCTCCCAATGTCGAGGCGGAGGACATCGCCGTCGACTGGCCTAAGCAACCAACATAGTAATGCATCAATAATCTGTCCAAAGTACTGCACCTCTCTTAACTGATATATGGGCCACATGAAGGACCGACGTAGAATATATGCGTACTGATCATCCAGCAATTCCAACACAGTAGTGAAATTATCAAAACTACGATTCTATGTACATTTTTTCGCCATGTGTCTCAACCACACATCTAGATGGTACTCCAACATGCAAAAATTTAAATATTAGAACTTTCAACAAAATATAATGGAATAAACATAATATCAGAAAAATGAAGCGAACCGAATTACAAACAAAAATAAAAATAAATTAAAGAAAATAATAAAAAAAATGGAAAATTAAGAACTAAAAAGAATTTTAATTTCTTAAAAAAATTATTTATAATATGAAGAAAACAATTAAGAATTTTTAAAATTATTTCAAAAAAATTATAATAAAAACAAAATGAAAAGAAATTATAAAAATTAAATAAAGAATAAAAATATCATTTAATTAAAATTCAAAAAAATTATGTTTTATCATAAAAAGAAAAAATTAAAAAGAATTTTAAATTTAAAAACAAAATGAAGAAAAAAAGTTAGATAAATCTCCCTCCCTGCAACAAAATAAATAAATAAATAAAAAATAAAAAATTCAACCTAGTGGTATAGTCGATTTTTTCAACTTCCCGTCGAAAATCTCCATTTCCGATGAAAAGAAGGTAATTATGGCAAAATAAATACTTAAATTACATCTACACTCAATAATCTACCTAAATAATGAAAAACAAACATTATAAACATCATAACTCCATAAATTTTTGAAATATAATAAATGAAAAATCAATCACATAATCCCAAAAAAAAAAACTAACCTTATTGAAGATAATGATCGGATTGTGTGGTGGTAGACGTTGAGTTGACTGTGAGAATGGTCTATTCGATTGAATCCCGACTATTAGTCAGTGTGAGTTTTTTTCAAAATTTCGTTTTTCCTCTCTACTCAAACACTTGATTGAAGATGAGGGTAATTTTGGATTCTGGTATTTAACTTATCCATTTTAGTTTTTGACTTTTTTATTTTTAATTATCAAAGCCCATTATGGAAATAAGTCTAGGTTTATCAATCATTTCCTTTCATTTCCTCGTGACAAGACGAGGTAGTTTGGGAGGCACTCGTTTCCTTTTGAGCCCCTATTTGTCATCTTTAGAATTTTACATTGTTTGCTATAGTACAATTTTCCACCACATATTCATACCATAAATATATACTTAAATAATGAAGAATAAACATTATATATAACAATTTAATCTACAAATTTCTGGTACACTATATATGAAAAAGCAATCTCATAATAAATAAAAAAACCTGATTGAAGATAATGTCCATTGTGTAGTGGTCGGTGTTGAATTGACTATGATGACGCTTCTTTGATTGGATTCGATCGTAGACTGTATAAGTAATTTGAAATTTCTTTTTCCTCTCCACTTAAACAATTGATAGAGGACGAGGGTATTTTTAAATTTTGGTATTTAACTTAACATTTTATAGTTTTGAACTTTTTTTTTTATCTTAATGTTCAGATGTTACTGTGGGAATATGGTCGGGTCAGCTGGCCATTTCCTTTGTATTTACTCTCGTAATCGGTAGCCCGAACTCTCGAGAGCCTTTGCAGCATTTTTCACACACACGGTCTTTTTCTACTGTGCTCCAATTGTATTTCTCTCCCCCCTCTCTCTAACATTTCTGTCTCTATCTCTATCTCACTCATTTATTCCCAGTGTAGTTCATTGATCAGGTAACTAAATTAATTTGATAATTAACCGGATCATGTTAACTTGGCTATTTCTATTTCGGTTTGAGGAAATCCGCGCTTAATTTAATGTGATCGGTATGATTGTGAAACTTTCTCTGTACGTTTAACTAAAATTTTCGTTTGCTCAAAAATGTTGTTTATGTAAATTGAGAGATTTTCTTATAAACCTCGTAACTTACATCATTTTTGGTTCTAGGGTTTTGTTCTTTACCTTTTTAGAGTTAGATCTACAGATGGATTTAGTAAAATATCTATCATTGATTAGTTTATTCTTGGATTTTGAGATTTATTCTTATTTCTTGAACCATTCTCCTGAAAGATGTAACATTGGTAAATGCTCTTGGGGTTTTATAATATGGTCCAGAAACCAACTATTAATCTTTCATCGAAAATGTGGATCCTTTTTATTTTCGTTTTATGCTGTTACAGATTCATTGAAAAGCTGTGATCTTTTTGTTGTTTGTTTATCACTGAGGTTCATAATGCTGCTTGATATAATAGTTAGTGGGAATATCTGTGTGTTATTGCTGTTTTGGAGTTTGGGGTTCTGTTGTTTGGCAATTCGGGATTTACTGGCTCTTTTTAAAAAACACAAATTGCTACCGAGTATATATGCTAGTGCCATGGACATTTTACAGAGCGGTTTTACTGGAATGCACCATTTTTGGGGGCAGAAATCAATGTATTTTTCTTACCTGTAATTTAAAAAGTTTGAAATCTGGAGCCAGTTATTATCTTTGCAGATGGTTTATAATACTGCTTAGCCTGTTGTTACACTTAAATTTTAGATTATCTTTGCCTGTATAATTCTATAAATTTCTTGGGGTTATTCACAACAAGTAGCTAGAGGTTCTTTTATTCTCTTGCGTTCCTCTGCTGCATCTCCAAAAGAATTGAAAGACCAGTTTAATAATATATATTTACTTGATTTTGATTTTCTGTAGGAATGGCCATGCAAACAGAGACTCCTATGGCAGCTCCCAGTGCTCAAGTGGTTGCAAATGCTTTTGTTGAGCAGTACTACCATATTCTCCACCACTCCCCTGAGTTGGTTTTCCGCTTTTACCAGGATACAAGTGCGTTAAGTCGCCCAGGTCCTGACGGTGTCATGACTACGGTGACTACTATGAAAGTAAGTTTTTTGAGCATTGGGTATGCTTCTGTATCTAGTACTGCTATTTCTACCCATCATGCTTTTCTCTCCCTGCAGCCTTCTTCTTTTTCTTTTTTATTATTTTCCCTCAAATTTAAAAGTGACAATCAATTTATTATTTGTGCAATGAATTTCTGCATTATTTCTTTTGCCGTAGCTGACTAATCTTTATAACATTTTCGCTAGATGTGTGGAGTTTAATATACAGAACACTTTTCCCCTAAGATGCCGTTCGACCTTCACGGCAAGTTTGACAGGGGTTTAGTGGGCGAATTTTAAGTGTTATAGAGATACTTTGGGAAATTTGAACTTGTATTAGGACATTGTACTTTATAGACAGTCAAACAATGGCCCATTGACTAATCTGAATTTAGTGTCGTGGGTCTTGTTTTATTTAAACTAGGTCCCAAAAAGGGTCCAACTGTAAATTGAACTAATACCCTTGAATAGCTCTTGTTTGAACAGTTTTCGTTTTCTTAGTTCATTTGGCCATCATCAGGATATATATGATAAGAGCCTCTTCAATGGTAGTGTAAATAGAGATTTAGATCTCCAAAGTGGCCGAAAAGCTCTCCAATGGAGAGACACAAAGAAGATGCAAATTATATTTTCCAGCAGAAAATGTAAAAATAAACGTAAATTTACATATATTTTTTTTACATCCACAAGAGGCAAAAAGTAAATTTAGATTTTTCTAAGTGAGGATGCAAAAGTGGTTTTGA
This sequence comes from Fraxinus quadrangulata, assembly GCA_903798255.1. Taxonomy (NCBI): domain Eukaryota; kingdom Viridiplantae; phylum Streptophyta; class Magnoliopsida; order Lamiales; family Oleaceae; genus Fraxinus; species Fraxinus quadrangulata. The sequence continues at coordinate 100,558 of CAIGRB010127722.1, read as the reverse complement.
AGATACCGTTTTGCATGACTTTTGAAAAGCTAAAAGGAGTTTTTGAGTTTCAAAAGTTGCTTTTGAACTCGTTTTGGTTAATTTTATGAAAGTGTTTCCGGTAGTCAGAAGAACTTTTAGAGGAAGTTGGTCCATTGTGATTTTCACTAAAAACTCTTTTGGAATAGGAAATGCTTAAAAATTAATTTTCAAACAAAACTTAAAGTAACATCCTTCAAAAACTTTTATGTAGGAAGCAAAAGTAAAAGTAAAAGTCATGCCATATGAGCCCTTACACCAAATTTTACTTTACCATTGGAGATCCTCTAATGAGAGAACATAGGTTTCATCATATAAATTTTACTTTGGAATCAAATTGCTGATATTCTTGTGTAAAAACTTGTCTCTTGCTTTTCGGTGTGTCAGTATCTTCAATGCTGAACCAAGGAAACTGGTAAAGACGGGTCAATTGGTAGACCTGAATTGTGCAAATTGCAAAAAATGAGTTTCACCAACATAAAAAAACTGCAGGATCCCTTTGAATGACAGGAAATTGCATGGGAAGAATTTTCCAAGAGACGCTTGTGAAAATAAAATACAAGAAAAAAAAAATTCCATCCGTGTTTGTTTGCAATGGAAATCTTTAATTATTGAAAGAAAATGATACTTAATTGAATAAATGTAACTGATTGAATTTCCTCACATAGTATTGCACTTCTGAATGAGACATTTTTTTCTGGAAAATGCAAGAAAAGTTATCTTTCAAGTAAGAATTTCCCATGAGTTTCCTGCAATGCAAGGAAAATAAAGAATAACTACCTTCCCTCACTTTTCCTTCCCTTTCTCTCATAAAATACCGTCTACACTACCTTTTCTTGTATAGTTTCTTGCTTATCTCCTCTTTGCTAAACATTGGTGAGATTTGGTAGAAATCTCTGCTTTGTTCTTGATTTTGTTTAAAGAAATCATTAAAGAGCTATTGATTTATTTTACTCCCACACCTCAACACCTTTCAAATTCCAAAACTACCCTTGACTTTTGCCATGTGTTTTGAATGAGTTCTATCGTGTTAAGACCACTTCTAAATTATATTGTTCTCTTTTGAAGGTTACTTTCGGAATCTAAATGAAATTTTCTTCCATTTGGACAAGTGACGTCCATGTGATGCAACTCAAAATTGATATTTTCATAATATGGGACTGAGAAAGTACTGAGTTTCATAATCATTTAACCACTATTTTTAATTTGTTAATTTGATTGCCATATAACTATTATTAAGATCTGCATCGTGTTGATTTTGTGCTGGACAGAGTATCAATGATAAAATATGTTCCTTGGACTACAAAAACGTCAAGGCAGAGATAAAGACCGCAGATGCTCAGGATTCTTATGAGGGTGGAGTGATTGTTTTAGTAACTGGGTGCTTGACTGGAAAGGACAACTTGAGAAGGAAATTCTCACAAACCTTTTTTCTTGCTCAACAAGACAAAGGGTACTATGTTCTCAATGATGTTTTTAGGTATGTGGAGGAGAATGAACCTGACGTAAGTGCAGGACCAGTTGTTGGAATTGATGATATTCCATCAACTTCTCTGAACCCAGATCCAGGTTGGCTTTGTTTTTATATATGATTCTACTATTTTGCTGCAGTCTTCAAATTTCTCCTTTTTTTTCCAGAGTTTTTTTATCATCTCCATTTTGTTTTCAGAGCCTGCTCAAGTGCTCGATCCTCCCAATCTGGACCAGGCAAGCTCTCGTGAACAGGTAGTTGAAAACATAGAGGATATACATGACCCAGTCATTGGTGAGAGGCAAGTTAGTATTGACGAGGATATTGTGGTGGAAGCTGAATCTCATTTGGATGAAAATCACACATCTGCGGTTGCAGAATCAGCTTCTTCTACCATCCAAGAGGATGCTCCAAAGAAGTCATATGCTTCAATTCTAAGTTCACAATCAAAGAAGGGATCAACCAAAGTTTACGTACTGGCTAATACTTTGAGAGTGGTTCCTACAAAGGCTGAAAAGCAATCAGTTAATGTGGCTACACATGCTTCTGACCCTGAAGCATCAGCCTCAGCTGCAGCTCTTAATGCACCTGAAATTGACGATTTCCAGGATGAAGGTATTGTTTTCTTTACCATATTTGGCCACTGGTTGAGGGTAAAGTTCTAATTACCGGTGCATGAAAACAAGCACTACTCAGTCTAACATGTATGATGAGAGGAAATTAAAAGAATCAAGAAACTTCTGACAGCCAAGTCAATTATTGAAATTATCAACTTGTTATTCTCTTTTTAAACTCGTAATTCAAAAATGTGATGTCATTTTAATTTCCTTATTTTGTTGAAGTGGAGGGCCATTCCATTTATATCCGCAATTTGCCTCTTGACATAATGCCTGATCAGCTTGAGGCAGAATTCAAGAAATTTGGATCTATTAAGCAAAATGGGGTCCAAGTTAGAAGCAATAAGGTTGGTTTGATAGACGTTATTTTTATGATTTTTTCAACCTGACTAAGCCTCTTTACAAGCTTAATAGTTTCTTCCTATTTCCTTCCTGTTCAGATACAAGGATTCTGTTTTGGCTTTGTTGAATTTCAAGATTTCAGCTCCATGCAAAGTGCAATTCAGGTCTGTACATTAATTTTCCTTTTCTGTTATCTTGTTCTTAAAATACGTCCAGAGAATGTGTAGAAATTACAACCTTGCCACAGAAATATGTGTTGAAGGCCACTTGACTGACTGAAAGCCTCTTTACTAATTTATTCTGTGTTAAGTATATGGTGTGATATCTCTGTTACTGGAGTTCGAGTGGTATTTAATAATTGCAGGAAGTGGTTCAATGGGCTAAGTTTAAGTGATATGTGGATCTTTGTAGTTGAAGTTTGGAAAGGATCTTAAAGTCAGGCCCGGGGTTATGTTTTGAAGACTTTGTTAATACCTAATTATAATGAAGGAAATTAATCAATAGGCACGCACACCAAAGCTTACGTGCCACTGTTTCTTTTTTTTCAAACAGCACTTTCTATTATTTGTTTTGCTCCTAAAACTCCAAGATAACAATTTCAAGTCCTGATCTTTTGCTCACTATTGAACCATACAAGTTTTAAAGGAGTTTTTGTCTTAAGCTGACTTTTGTCATTTTTTTTTCTAAAGCTCATTTTCATCCACACATTCTCACGATAAAATATTTTGTATGTGAACCCAAAACTTTTCCCTACTTTCTAATCACACATACTCCAAAAAAATCACTATTTCAAAACTCATTTTCCCCAAAAAACTGTTTTTAACAGGCATCAAACTGGGGCTAAGTTTTCTGCAATCTTTTCCTAAAAAGATCCTGAACCAGTTGCCTCGTAAAATATGCAAAGCTCCATCTTCACTCTCCGTCCATATCACCATTTAGTGCCGTAAGTTTGCAGGTTTATCTTCACCTTTATGTTGCATGAAACTCAGTTGTGCTGCATTAAGCTTTCTGTATCAGATTGCTTTAACTTGTAAATAGCACAAACGTTTTGATCTTGTTTTTCCCACCACATTAATTAAAATTTGAGACTGGCACAATTAGTAAGATCTTCAGCAAGCATTTTTTTTTTTTGCTTCTTGATATCCAGACAGCCATTGCTATTTTTCAGAATTCAAGCTTTTCTCAGACTTGTCGCTGAATCACATTAATGACATTTAATGTGCACATATGAGGTTCTTGCTGTAAATTTTAAGAAAAGCAAAATCAAGTGATTTTTGTCTTTTATTTAGGGAACAGATTTTTACTTAAAAATGGATATATTTGAGATTGCTTAAAATTACAATGCGATGGCCTATGCTTGGTTTTCGTTATCTAAAATCTAAAGCCACAATCTTGTTTTACCAATAGTCTGACCAGTTTCTCTCATTTTCCACCATTGTCAACAATAAAACATCATGCAGCTTTGAAGCTAGTAAATATATTTGACCAGGCTTTTCTACTTGATGAAATTCCTGAAGGGTGGCCCATAATGTAAAATCCTACTTTATGGATGTGACCTCTGCGTGTATGTGGGCTCATTTCCCCTCAATTCAAATTTCCATTTAAGTAAAATCTTTATTATTTAAGGGAAAAGAATGGGGACAGGAAGTCCGAGAGTGATGTGTGCATGGGATGTATAATGTGCAATGCATGCCTAGGTAATATAGTAAACCTAAAGGTCCGTTTGGGATTTTTTTTTTCACCAACTTTGGATGGTTTAAAAATTACTTAAAATTGGTGTAGTATAATTTTGACCGTTTCTAATCCATCAAATCGGCGGTTTGCCGTTTCTCATACTTTTTAAATTTGACTCTTTATAAAATAATTATTTTCAACCAATATATTTTGTTCAAAATTAACTTTTAAATAAAAATATACTAACTAAAAAAATTANATAAAATTACTACTACTAATAAGATAAAAATTCACTTATAAAATATTTAAAGTTACTTATAAGTAAAATTTCAATTAAAATTATTTAAAAGTATAAAATTAACTCATAATTGTAAAATTTGCTAATAAGTAAAAAAATGCTAACTTAAAATTTTAAGTAAATATTTAACTTTATTAAAAAATTTAAATTAAATATTAACTTACATGTAAAAAAATTACCTATAAGTAAAATATCACTTGAGTGAAAAATAAAATAAAATTGTACAAGAAACTATAAATTGAAAATTTCACTAAGGGGCATATATGTAATTTTATTCTTTTAAGAAACTTTTGGAAACAATGAATAATCAACTCCCAACCATGGAAGGACTATTTTAACGCCGTTACTAAAACTACTCAAAATCGGTCCACTTATAAACACTCAAAATTGGTTTAAAAAACGCTCATAATCGGTACCCCAAAACTCCCAAGCATGCCCTAACAGTGCAGTGTAACTTCTCGTCACCTGGTTTTGGTTTGACTGATTTGGTGGACATTATGATTATGATACTCCTATTTATCAAAGATAGTCATTCGTGACTGCTTTTGGAATTACAGAGAGGTGAACCAAAATGGTGTGTTGAACCTAGCTTAATTCAACTTTGTTAGATTTTGAATCTCAAATTGTTAACATGATTCCTTGTGTGCAATTGATCAGATGTTACCTGCAAAACTTCTTAAAAAGATATACCAGACACCACAAGTGGGTTGGCTAAGTCAGTGAAGAAGTATACTGATCTTATTCACAGCTTCAAGCTTTCAGTGTATTTTGTTTTTTAGCTTCCAAATATTAATATTTGAAATTCCTGACCCTAAGGTTGAAATCATTTGGCATGATGAATTGATTATATTTTTCTTAAAATACTTGCTATCCTTTGGAAATTTATACCTTTGCTGCTTTATATTGTAATAATGTCATTATTATTCAGGCTTCACCCATAACTATAGGGGATCGTAAAGCTGTTGTCGAGATAAAGCGGACCACTACTCGAGGTGAGTTAGAGGAGACTATTAGCACGTCTGTAAAATGTAGTGTAATGGACAGTACGAGGAAAAAGATCTAGCTAAAATTATGTCCATTATACTCTCAAATCTTGTCCAATACAGGATACCATACATACCTTTATGATTCCTGTCCAAAGAACACTTCGCAAAAGAGTTTTTGCTGTGATCTCTTCACAATCAATACGTTTAAAAGAGCCTGGATCACAGAGTCACATAGATTGATTCATATGATAATACTGCTGTTTCTTTTACAGTGGGTACTGGGAGGGGTCGTTTTCCTAATTCACGTGGAGGATTTCGACAAGACAGCTACAGGGCTCGTGGAAACTTTAGTGGCGGACCTGGTGGTAGGAGCTATGGAAGAAATGACGGCTTCCGTGGTCGTGGAAACTTTAGTGGTGGACGAGGTGGAGAAAGTTATCAAGGAAGAGGAAGAGGTGGTCGTCGTGGAAGCCCACGTCCAAATGTCGTTTCAACGTAGGATGTCCATCTGAGAGAGATTGGCCGAAATTTTGACCTTTTTGTGCCCGTGTGAGATGAACAGTAAAACTTAGTCGTTAATGTAGTCAAATGAACTTGTGGAAGTCGATTTAATTTTTCTTTCTAGTCCTTTATAATTGTAAACTGAGTTGCCTGAACAAAGTAAATGGCAATTAGTGTAGTATCAGTTATTCTTTCTAACATAATTTTTTTGTAGGGGCAACTTTTTCGCTCAGTCGAGGAACGTGACATTGCGAGAATTCGTATTTTCTTTTTGATGGAGATAGTTTCAAGTAGGTTTCTTTGGATGTTGCTAAAATTGGATCCAATTGGAACTTCATTACTCGGTACCTAAAGGTGGCTCATAGAAAACCAGTTAGGGACTAAATTTCCAATTCTGTATAGTAAAAAACAAGTAAAGAATACACCATTTAGGGATTTCGTTCCGTTCAAGGCGGCCTAGTTTTTCAACTGGCTCTCTCAGCTTTCATCTTGCTCGATTGGACAGGAGTAGCAATGTAAAAACCTTGGTGCAGGTTTTAAAAATCTGAATGTTGAGACATGGAAAGACACGTCTTTTTAAGAAGGTTCACGCCCATTCATTCTTGGTAAATCCCAAACTCTAAATTCAAAAATTCGAAACATTTTCTTCTTCTGTCAGTGAGTATATGATTTTGCTCATCATAGACTCAACCAAAGGGTGATTAATCGTCTAGCTTTTTGTCAGTGATTCCTCTAAGCTATTTCAAGATCGAGAAGAGGTAAATATCACTTTTAGGACATCATTTTCAACGTGTTAAACCTACATTTTGTCAGATTTTTTTACATCTTTGCTTCGAGTTCTTTTGTTCGTGTTTTGATTTTATTCTTCAATTTGGAAGTTCAAGGAAAATGACATGAACTAAAGAATACAATGTTGTGGTTCATATGTGTACCACCACTATTTATCCTTTAAGCATGTTTACTGGTGCATCATTTCCTTCATTCCTTGTGTATGTTTATTGCCTGAAATTAATGGTAATGTAATTGGAAATAGTCACATTTATCAACATGTTACTATTTGTAGCAAGGCAGTTGAGAAATGCATGGTTTGAAAGCATCCTTGTAGTTTATATTATAATGTGTCTCTCTTTGTATCCAAGGGACACGACAGTGCATTTATAATTATGCAGATTATTTCCTTTATTTCTCATGTCATTTATGCTAAACTACAAAGTATTGTTTTTGCATATTAATGTAATTGAGGAGGATATGGTAGTATGTACATGACTGCAGCAAGAGGTTCTGTGTAGATTAATCCAGATGGTCTCCAATAATGTCTTATAGTATTGCATTCCTTTAATTTTTCATGCCATTTATGCTAAACTACAAAGTATTGTATGAGCTTATTAATGTAAATGAGGAGGATATGGTAGTATATATGTACAGCACTGGAACAAGGGATTGTGTGAAAAACCCAAATATCGTCTCAAACGCCATTTCAGAATATCATATTTCCTCTAGTTTTTCATGCCATTTATGCTAAACTGCAAGATGAAATGCAGCAAGGGGTTTTGTGTGAAAAAAAAAAAAGATACATTTCTTAAAACCATGATCATAAAACGCATTAAGCACCAAGTGGTGAATTCTGTAAGCAATTTCAAGATCAAGAGGGGCAAATATTATTTTAGGACAACATTCCTTAATGTGTTCAAGCCTTCGTATTTAGATTTTAAAGTTAGGAGGCACAATCAAATTTGTAAAAAAGTTGTGAAAAATTAAAACATTCGATATTCTATTACAATTATTATCTATACGCTTTCATACTCTGACAACGTTGTATAATTGCATCATTTTTAATATCATCAAATGCATCATTATCAATATATGCAAGTAAACTATCATTCAACCACTGGTCTCCGATTTGATTGTGTATAATCATCGCATAAAGTGCTCTCCCAACTATAGCGGTAGCCACGGGAAGAATTTAATGCTAATGTCACAAGGCTATAGGCTAATGGATAAACTTCATGTTTATTTTTCGTAACCAACTTTTGTGCAAGATCACTAAGACCTTGCAATCGTCCCAAATCTTCGTCAATGTGCATGTTAATGATATATGTACCGAATTGATCATCAAGTTTTGAGATATATGCTGCATCAAAATCTACTGGATAATACTTACACAGTCGAACAACTTTATTCTTGTCAAAATCAGCAAATGAATTATTTGGACACAAACACGCAATACAAAGGAGTAAGTCACTGTCCGCCTCAGAAAAACGATTATTCAACTCTTAAAGTTGCATATCAATGATAGCATAAAACTTTTCCACACGATAATGATGCAAATTTGTCACCGTCTCACGCCGTGAACAACCTAGCGTTATGAACATATCATCCATATTGGTATCAATGATAGCATAAAATATTTCAACATGGAAGTGATGCAAATTTGACCCGAGCCTCATTGTGTACACTACTTGAAGCCCCCGATATATTTTCTAAGAATTTCCCTTTTTTCCCAATTTGAAAACCCGCCATTAACAAATGATCTACCACTTGAGCCGAAAATATAGCAATGGAAGCAAAATACAGCATCTTGTGTTATACTGTATTACAACCAACTAGGATGCTCATCATACCATAAAACACAAAATCATCTTTGTTACCCATTCTTGTAGGTGGAAATTCAAGATTACGAGGCTAACAATGACCCATTTGCACATATGCTCTTCGAATCACATCTCCAATATTACTGTCATAATCCTATATTGCAACTCTCAAATTCAAAACTATGCAACATCTAGTTCAAGTATTTCATTTCTAACATCCCCAACATTAGTTTTAATCGAAACATTATTTTCATCCCCAACATTCATTTCTTCACCAAGTCCATCATCCTTTTTATCTCCAACGTCATTTTCCTCCCTTCAATTTCGAACATTCCTTTCATTAATATTTTGCTCATCACAAGAAAAAGCAGATTTATGTTTAAAATACTTTTCCATAACGGGTACAAACAATCAATGAAAATAATCAATTCAATAAAAAAAATGATTCTTTTAACAAAAAGCAACAAGAGACCAACAATTTCATCCACGTTAAAATTATTTGATATATAAGGTTTCTATAATTCTATTCTATTATACAAGAACAAATACAGGTGATCACAAATCTCACATATATGATAAATAACAATGGATATTGGACACAATTTTATCTTCTTTTTCTATTTTCTTCCTTGGTACTATTAAATACTATCCAATCCACCTTACCATAGAAACAATAAATGCTACCCTAAAAAAGGCAGAATGGGTAGTTATTTAACAATTCCAATTGCAAGTGAACTCACATCTTTAGTGGTTTTCAGTAGAACTTTTTCACTGTGTTAAAAGTTCCCAAAGACAAAAAAAAAAATTAGTCTCAAGCTCTCCACCCAAACAAATATGACTCACCGGCCAAAATGATTTCACCCTTCAACAATGTATACATTTTATTCTACAGAGAACTCACAAATTCAAATTTCTGTCCGTAATTGAGTAGTCCATTTCTGATTCATTTTTTCCTGTATTTGTTTTGGATTGTTTTCCTACAATATTTAACCAAATAGTTTATCATTATTGTGGTCGGAGCTTTACTAAACCTCAATTTAATATTTTTGGAACACTTTAATGTAGTTCTTCCATGCCACAAGCGCTAATTAAAGTTCTAGGTTGAGTGGCAATATTTGCACATTTATAAAATAATAATAATAATAATTAGCACATAATCTTTCATTATTATTGTGAAAAATGTCATTACCTTTCATTTTTTTGACATTTTTACCCTTAATTACACATTCGATTGCGTAAAACATCCGTTTTATTCATTTTTCAATAAAAAGTTGTAAAATAATGAATACACCATTCTATTTAAATAAAACAAAAACGAAAGGGAAGGAAAATAATGAATTTGATGCTACCAAAAATCGTCACCCGAATGAACTCGTGCTGGCTAATTGAACTCTGCATGGTCTGGTCTCCAATACCTGAACAAAGGCGTCAAGGTATGTCCTTGTCGCCCCTCCGATGCTTAAGTCAGAAAACGAAATTGTGTAAGAGATTGTATGCTGAAATATTAATAATAGTGTACCTGAATAATGAGATGGGGTTATATTTATAGATTTTTTGGATATGGAATCCTAAAAGAACACTTATTCTTGTTATACGAGGTGTTTGGATTGCACTAGAACACTACAATTTGGGTTAGAATTGAATTTGTAATAAGTTGGGAGTTTGTGGTTGAATATGACTGATATTCGTGTGGTCGTCCGTCAAGATCGAAGAGGGTACATGGGCTAGGGCTGAGGACCCGACCTATTATTGGGCCCGACCTAAGATAAACCCCGACCTTCCAGGTTAGCTCAACTGGGTTGGCCCACATCGGACCATAGTGGTCGAGTTCGAGCTTACAGTCATCACAGGCCCCTGTGCATCTGGGCCGCAGCTGAAAGTGTTACCTTCAAGCTGAGGGTCACGATACATCAAAGAATAATCAGATCGGGTCGAATATAATGGGTCATTGTGCATGATAGTTGTGCTCCCACGTGTTGAACATGCGTAGGTTGAAAAGGTACAACCTTGGATGATTGACACGTGGCTTCATCAAGGGTCAGGAATGTGAGTCCTTTGACCTTCCTCTGACCCCTATAAATACCCACTTTTCACCCTTCATTTTTCACTTTTTCACTCTTAAATCTCTGTAAAAGCAGATCGAGGTGGAGGCTTTAGAGGGTTTGTGAGCGACCATCTTTAAGAGGTAAGTGCTCGAGCTTTTAAATTATTTGTTTTTAGTTAGTAATGTCGAGTAGTGGTAGTGAGGGGTCGAGTAGTAGCAGAAGTCGATCCCCTAGGAGCTCGACCACCAAAAGCCTCGAGGATGTAGGTGCAGCCCTTGTCCCTCTAGCAGTGCCTTTAAGCACGCACCATGAGGTCGAAACTAGCTTGACCTACCCTAGAGAATCAACTAAATACAAAGAACGCATAGTTATAAATAGACGTGGCAATCGAGTCGAGCGGCTCGTCGACTCGATCACTCGACTTTATACTGTAGCAGCCCACGAGCCGCTCGGGCTCGTAAAAATTTGAACACGAGTACGAGCCGAGCCGGTCGGCTAAGTACTCGTCGAGTTTGACGAGCTGCTCGGCTCGTGGGCTCGCCTTTATATTTATAAAAAAATAATAATAAAAAAATTTATAAATCAGTGACCGTTTGGTCGCTGACTGAAAATCAGTGACCAAACGATCACTGATTGATGTGAATTAAAAAAAAAAATTCAATTTTTTCTCTATAAATACCCACCACTATTCAACATTTTTTTCTCACCAATATTACTCAATTTACTCTCATTCTCTACTCTACAATTTACAAATTATCAACATTCAACAATATCATAATTATCATTCATTCATTTCATTATATTATTATTATCATCTTCCTTCACTTCTCAATTTTTATATTCATTTTACTTTTACAATTCATTTTATACACTACTACATAATCTTCATTCACTTCTCACTTCTACATTTCTATTTTCTACATTTTT
>CAIGRB010127722.1:68088-85908 GCA_903798255.1 Fraxinus quadrangulata | reverse complement strand
ATTTTGAAAAATAAAAAATGTATATTTCAAAAAATATTAGAAAATATATATGTACATTAGTAATTTAGTATATATATTTTTTGAATTTTAGAATGTGTTTAAAAAAATAAATAAAAAAATTTAACGAGCAAGCGAGCCGAGCTTAAGCTCGGCTAGCCTTGGGCGAGCTCGCTCAAAACCCAACGAGCTGAGTTTAAACTCGACTCGTTGGTCACGAGCCACGAGCTCGGCTCGTTCGAGTATGAGCCGAGCTCGTTCGGCAATGGGCCGAGCCGGCTCGACCCATTGCCACCCCTAGTTATAAAGGTTGCTAGAGAGTTTGGGGTCATGCCCCAATGTGATGTGAGTATCCCAGAGCCTAATGATACCGTAGTTGATGCTCGAGAGGGGGAGATGAATTTTTTTAGAGATGCCCTTAAGGCCGAGCATAGATGACCCCTTCACCCTTTCTTTGTCAATTTCCTAAACTTTTGTTTAATGTGCCCGTGCCAATTAGTTCTGAACAACTGGAGGCTTTTGGTTTATTTTTTCATTTTGTGTAGATGCCTCGAGATCGAGCCAAGACTCGATCTCTTGAGTGTGGTGTTTGACTTGAAGTTTGCCCTTGGGTATAACTGTTTTGCCTATTTGTCGACCAAAGGGGGATTTAGAACTCCTGACACCCCGAGCTCTCTTCGGGGATGGAAAGGACGGTTCTTTTTTGTAAAACCCCAAGACCCCGACTAGACATTCAGCCCTAGGTGGGAAATCCCAGCCAATGATAGGTTCAACGAGAGTCAGGAGTAACTCGAGGTTTTAGAAAGGGATAGGTTGAGATTAGTGAACCATGACCCCCTTGCAGATAAGATCGATTATCTCCTCGAGGATGACACCCTCGACCTTGCAAATTTAAGAGGGCTCGGGGTACGATCTTCTCTTCCTTTGTTGTTTTTTTGTTAATCTCGACTTGTGCTCGTGCTAATGCCTTACTTTACTTGCAGAATTAGAGATGTCTTTTAATCCTTCAACCCTCCTTGCCAACGTCCACCGGAGGGCCAAGGGCCTGAAGTCAAAGGTGCCTACTCCATCTAAAGGAAAGAAGTGAGCTCGAGAGCCATCCTCGAGCAAAATTCCAACAAGGCAAGGTCAAACATCACGACCTCAACCTTCGTCTCATCCCCTAGCACGTGCCTTTACACCCCGAGGTATTCCGGAGGTAGTGGATTTAGAGGAAGAAGCACATCTACCCCAATCAGCACTGGAAGAACATGCTCGATGTCCATTCATCCCGAGCTTGGTGACCAAGTACCAGGAAGAGGTCGATCCTGAGGAGGGAGTAAGGGCGCTCGAGCTTGTTACTTTGAAGGTATGCTGTTGACTTCGAGCTAAGAACCCTCTTTTTTTTTCTTTTCTTTTAATACTATATTCACGAGCTCGATCTTACACAGGCTCTGGTATGGCCCGAGGTTTGACCTTGAAGAGTTTGGGTTCTTCCAGCAAAAGGGCTGAGCTCAAGGCTCAGAATGAGGAGAAAGATAGGCGTATTCGAGAGCTCGAGGTTGAGCATGACCTCACTCGAATTGAAACAAGGAAAGTTCGAGACCACTATGGCCCGATGGGGCCGACCCAGTTGAGCCCACCTGGAAGGTCGGGTTTTATCTTAGGTCGGGTCCTCAGCCCTAGCCCACGTACCCTCTTTGACCTTGACATACGACCACTACGAATATCAGTCATATTCAACCACAAACTCCCAACTTATTACAAATTCAATTCTAACCCAAATTGTAGTGTTCTAGTGCAACTCAAACGCCTTGTATAACAAGGATAAGTGCTACAGGTGATTAAGTTCTTTTAGGATTCCATCTCCAAAAACATCTATAAATATAACCCCATCTCATTATTCAGGTACGCTATTATTAATATTGAGCATACAATAGGCACTGGAAAAACATGTCGCCGCCATAATATCACCCCAACCACCGCCGTCACCGCCTGCACCACACCACCACCACACAACCGCCAGATCCGCCACCACAGCTAACTCCACAAAAACCACCACCACATAACAGCTAGATCCACCACCACAAAATCGACCAAAATCGCCGCAGAACCACCGCCACACCACAGCCACAACCACCTCCACCTCCACACCCAAAAACCCTTGCCATAGCACGCACACCACCACCACAGCCACGCACCCAAACATCATCGCCACACCACAGTACGCACACCACCGCCACAGCATGCACACTACAGCCACGCACCAAACACCACCGCCATGGCCACAACCTGCACCACACCATTTGTTGCACACCATGCACCCAAAACCACCACAGCCACAACCAACCACCGCCTCAGTAAAAAAAAAGAGACGAAGCCGTCGATGATCGCAGCTACAACCAACCACCATCGCACATAACGCACCGATCGCAGCCACCATCGCTGCTCGTCGACAGAGATGAGTGGAGAGAGAGAGAGAGAGAGGGAGAGAGTCCTTCCCCTCTCTCACAGTGAGGGGAAGAAAGAATACATAAAACATTTTCAAAATGTCAAAAATAATATATTTTTAATAATCTCAAAATGGATACTCAGAACATAAAACTCAAAATGAATTCAAAACACAAAACTGAAGCACAAAGAGAACAACCACTAACCTTTGCCGGTTGGGTTCGACAATGGTGGAATGTTTAAGGTTGGTCGTAGGCTAGGAGATGGGAGGGTTTTGATTGGAATTAGAAGGCTGGCAAATGAAGAGTCTCAAATCTTTTGAACTTTAGAAGACACCAAGAGCCGAAGGATTGTATTGTGTAAACGATGGCCTTGGGGTGGATTCTAACGCAAAATGCCCAATTGCACAAACCTATTTTTTTTGTTCAGCAAAAAAATAAAAAAATAAAAAATCAACTTGACGTTGGTGGGTCACATGACCCAACATGCACCACAGCAAGTCCCCCAGTGCCTATAGGTCATAACCTTAGAAAAATAGGTTTTGGGTCTCCAACTTATTTAGCCATTGTTTAAGATTGGGAGAAAAATGCATTTTAAGAAGAATGTGTGGTGGAAAAATGAAGGAAAAGTTTTTGATTTATGCGTAAAACTATTTTATTGAAAAATATATGGTTGAAAAATGAGTTTTAAAAAAATTAATTTTTGAAAAAAAAAAATGAGGGCTCAAACCAGCTCTTAAAATTGTGAAGCTGGGTTCCCATATGTTCAAAACCATCAATATGGATATTAAAATTGAATGTGACTTTTACGTGACATAAAGCTGGGGTACAAAATCATCAAACTACTTAAAAAATTTCTTCAATGCAACCGAAAGTTGAATGCTATTTAAACATCGACATTGATGGTTTCGATAATGTGAGAACACGTTTAAATAGCTTGGGGATCCAAAATCTCACCTTTAAAGGTTAAGAACTCATAACCACACCATGCGAAATGTTGAGAAGTCTAACCATAATTTTTCACATTTGAAAGGTTATTGCACTTTAGTTATAGGAGTTTATGGCTTTTCACTAGTTCTCTTCTCCAATTTCTAATTCTTTTAATCCTAGCTTTTAGGGCCGACGTGTGTCTATAATCCCTTAAGAGGTGAAAAACTACTCAAAAAAAGAATGACACTAGCATGTTATTAATTCATTAAATGCATAAAAAAAAAAGTATGTTTAATCGACTTATATTATACTTTAATCTTTGTCAAATATGTACCAAGACTTATAAGGTAACACACATACCTTCATAAGTAACACTTTGCATGAGGCAAAGTGCAAGCCTCCATAGTTGCTCAAAACAAGACGATTATTAAATGCTATTTTTTTGGCAATATTATCGTATAATTCAAATCAAACAAAACATCAAGCAGCTGTCCTTTGGCTAATGTTTCATTCACACCACACACCAAGAACGCAAAGAAAACCCTCACGCATTTTCTTTCTTCAATTCAATGAACAAAATATAAAGACTTTCCTTTTCATTCCTAAACAAAGGAAGTCCTTGGGAAAATTATTAGAGCAACAAGAAATCCCTCACGTAATGTGTTTCGGGTGGTCTTGTCATTTTCCTTTCCAAACAAAGAAAGTGAAAGGGAATGGAAAATCTTTTCCACGGGTACAACTTTTTCACTCACTAACTTGAGTCAAAAGTATCGTTTCACATAAACTAAATTATTAATTTTTATTTTAATATAGTTTCACTGTAAATTATTGTGGTTATCTATTAAAAAATCAAGTGATTATTATATAACTAATTTATCATATATTAACTAATCTAATTTATGGGAACTTTTGGGATTAAGTAGTTAGGAATTTCTAATTCACGTGGATCAATTAACATTCATTGAATCCAAATTCATTCAACCCCTTTTTCGTATGTATTAACAATCAAATTAATTAATTTTAGCTACTAGTTTCTCCGAAGTAAAATTAACACTATTCACAAGAGATTGTGTTACTTATACATAATGATTTATATACACATGATATGATGGGATATGATTAGTTAGAATTTTTTCAACCAAAAAAAAAAAAGAGCTTCTCCACTTTTTTTGATACATCATCTGTATGTAAATCATTATATAATTTCATTATGTACAAGTAGTATTATCCATTCACAAGCTTAGATTTACTATGTTTTCCTCTATAAATTCATAAACAAATAGTAGCATTAATTCGTAGGAATTCAATCAATATTACATACTATAATTATCTCTCAACAAACCATGTCACTTATTGCACGAATTAGACAAATATATATTTTTACGATCATTTTTGTTCTTAAATCAAACAATTGATAATCAAGCAATTGAATGTTAATTAAACACACAATAAACAATTAAGACACAATCAAAGTTGTAAAAATCAATTGAATTAAACAAATATTAAATATTAGTTACATCGTTCATCCTAACAATCAATTTATTTAGTCAATCATATAATTAAAATTAAATAACAAAATGATTAAAAATATTACCGGGTTCAATACAATAAATGAAGAAAATAATTAAGCAATTGTTATTCTTGACACCTAATTTCCATCAGAGATCTTCAATGTTCTTTCAAAGCATGTGTATCTCCCGTTCGATTGTTCTTCAACCTTCAAATTTTAAATTGAGATATAATTTTTGAATATTCAATATATTTGAATGTGTAGTTTCACCTTCCCGTTCGATTGTACTTTCCTCAAAATTAACTGTGAGAAAAAAAAAAGAAACAGAGATGTGAATCAAAATACTGATGGGTTCACCACAAGTCCCCCGTCCCCGGCCGATCGATAAACCGAAAAAAAAAAAAGACAAGACAAGACGCGTGCGTAAGGTAGCCGCATGACGTAATCATCATTTTTAACATACCAACTTGGCTATTCAAACACGACGTCGCTTTCAGCAAGTTGTGTTCGGCTTAGCTGTTGATCTGCGACCTCGGCTCAACACGTGTGATTCCGCAACAGATAGCCAACACGTGGCAGACACCCACCTTTTCAAAAGTGCAAGTTGAAGCCCCTTGAGATGTTGTGAGGGTCCAATCTAGATCTCTTTCTTGATTTTTATATCTTATCTTCGCTTACAATTTGTTGGAAAAATTCTTTGTGGACCACATTATTTTATTTTATTTTTAACTTTATTTAGTCATCAATGATCCAAGAATTTCTATTCATAAAGAAGTAGTTAAGTTTGATGAGTTAGACCAGACAATATTAAATTAAAGAATAAACAAAAATTATCAAGTGTTTTGTTTTGTTTTGTTTTGTCTCCTCTAATTAGCTGTATCCACCTCAATAAATGTATGTATTCTTTTTACTCGAACATCATCATTGACTATTTACAACTAACTCGAAAATGGAAGTTTCGAGTGGAATAGATCCAACAGTAATCAAGCCAAGAGCACCTTTTATTTGAAAATTACAATAAATCGACAAATGGGTATTTTCATCAAATCACACAAGGTTGGTTCTAATTTGTTTGAAATAAGGAAAGAATATTGATGGCTCGTAAGTCGAATTTAAGCTTTCACATCTCGTGTCGAATCTAGATAAATTGAACTTTGAATAGAACTAAACAAAAACTATAAAAAGAAGGCAAATTTGCACATTTCGTCCTCAACCTCGGTATAATGTAACAAATTAGCAAGATTCATCCCCAACCTTCAATTTATATAGCAAAACTCGTCATTCCCTCCATTTTTGTCCATTAAATAATTGATTTGTCCTCCTTAAATAAAGAAACATAAAAGAAAGTAATAAAAAACAGTAAATAAGGAATTATTGTAAAGGGGGTTCCTTAACTTTTCAAAAAAGTACAAATAAGTATCACTTAAAATAACTAAATACCTATTAATTCATACAGAAAAAGAATTTAAAAAATATAAAAATTTAATCTTCCCTAAACAAGCTCACACACTTACCCTAACATCCAACCCTACCCAATTACTCTCAAAAGCAATCGAAGATCATCTCTTCAAATGCAATCACGCAGGTAAAAATGACAATGGTACCATCACTA
Source organism: Fraxinus quadrangulata (assembly GCA_903798255.1). Lineage (NCBI taxonomy): Eukaryota > Viridiplantae > Streptophyta > Magnoliopsida > Lamiales > Oleaceae > Fraxinus > Fraxinus quadrangulata. The sequence goes on along the minus strand of CAIGRB010127722.1, from coordinate 79,430 downwards.
CCTTATAAAATATAATTCAGAAAAAAATTGATTGGATAAAAAACCGTTAGCCTCGATTTAAGTTTTGCGATATGGATGCGATATGGTTCTTGCAAATGGATGGTGGAGAACATTTGAGGTACTCACTGTCTATGGTAGTTTTGCGAACAAACTTGCTATCAATTTTTCATCCAACCAATTTTTGATTTTTTGATTTTTTTTTTTAAAATTAATCGTTCTAAGGTGGAGGTGGTACCGGTGCTGCCGACTACTTTGGTGGTGGGTGAGCTTGACTGAAAAAGATGAAATGATTAGTTTTTCAATTTTTTATTTTGTGTGTTTTAATATGTATTCAATTGTTTTGAGTGGAATATAATTGTACCTTTTGAAAAGTTACGGGTCTCCCTTCGCAATTTTCTCTTATTTTTTGTTGTTCTATTACTCTCTTTTATTTTCATTTTTTTCATTTAAAGAGGATGAAAAAACCGTCATTAAATGACCAAAACGGAAAGGTGGAAAATGGATTATGCTCTGAAAACGGTTGAGAGTGCATTTGTCACACCTCACAAAAATTGGAGTCGAAAAATGCAAATTTCCCTAAAAAAATATTATGTACTTCATCGTATCAAGCGTATCTAATCAATCACAACGTTGATCTGAATGCATTTGAATAATAAAATATTATTAAAAAGTCATTTGACACATCTGCTCAATTAGTCAAATGGAATTTTTTCATATCTCATGAAAATTATATTCCGTGAAAATTTCAATCAATAAAAGTACAAAGTTAATTTTTACATAAAACAATGACAATAATGTAGCTTTTGGGTTGTTTTCACATCTTTCTTTTGAAAATTGACATAATATTCATTGCAAATTGACATTAAATTACTATGAAAAAGGTGTGCAAGTTGCATGAATTATTTACTTTGTGATAACTATCTTTGAGGACAGATTTGTTTCATACAATAGATCATGTCATAATGTTGTCTAATAAACCCCCACTTGCTTATTAAAAACATAAAATATGGCTGATATATTAATAATTTAAATTTTGCAATAAATATCATTTTCTTGCTTTCAAATTTTTGCACTTAAACTTTTGGATCATAGTTACAAAATTCAATCACAATAAATTTTTTATTTTTTTTATTTTTAATAACTTGTTTATTAGACACGTGTTATAAATTTTTTTCGATAATAATAACAATTTGTATGGATATGGTTTTTACGCTTTGAATTTTGCTATTTATACATCAGAATTTACCATAATCAATAAAAAATCGTGAACCCACCTCACAATACCCTATTCGACAAAAGGTCAATCTTTATACAATAATCGCATTGTAACGGGTATAATTTATTAGTAAAAGTATGATTCGTTCTATTATCCCTTAAGCCCATATTTGATTCATATTATTTTTTTCATTTTTAACCACACATTCTTTAATAAAATAATATTTTTTATCACATCAATAATTTTTCTTTCTTTTTCAACCACACATTTTTTATTAATCTACTATTTCAAATTATATTCTTTCAAAATAATGTCGCTCAAGTGGGTCTTTTCGGTCTTATTCTGGTACTAGCAGAGTCCCTGTGCTTTATAATTAAACAACAAAAAAAATCTACGTGTCGTCGTGTCGTCGCGAGTACAACAGCTTGCATATCAAAGTATTCTTTCCACGTGTCAGATTGAAAGGACGCCACGCCGCTTTACAGCTAGCAGCAATAGTAGAGAGAGAAACTAGAACGTCGCGGCCCAACGAGGGCGATATGTCATGGACACGTGGCAGTCTTAATTAGCCTCCAGAAACCGACACGTTCCTTTAAACTTTCCAAACGGTAGACGCCTGTTTATGAGACGTCCTCGAGACCTGGTCAGTACGACCACGTCTCACATTTCCAAGGCATTTACGTTACTCTTCAGGGACAAACTCGTCATTTTATATTCCGCCATTGAAATTAAAAACTCCCTCTTTTTACCCAAAAGTTTTCCTCTACATTTTCCTTTTCCCTCTTCACAAATATTTTCTATTTTTCATAAAAAGGTTTTCTTTTTCCTGTTTTGTTCTATCTGGGGTTTTTTTTGTTTTATGTATGAATGATGAATGAAAATAGAGAAAAAATTGATCTTTCCATGAAAATGAATGGGTTTTCAATGGATATGTTGCATAAATTCATGAACGGAAAACGTTTCTTAAATGAAGAAGATGATGAAAATGAAGAAATAGAGTTGAATTTGGGACTATCTACGAATGGAAGATTTGGTGTGGACCCGAAAAGGGCAGCGAAAAAACTGAAACGTTCTTCTTCAATTTCAAATTTGGTTTTCACGGTGGGTGCTGGTGGCGGTGCAGGTGGGCGACAGGCGGTGGGGGTGTCGGTTGACGTGTACGCGCCGTTGACGAGGACTTGTTCCCTGCCGGTCAAGGCGGAGGAGGAGCTGAGGGAGAGGAGGGAGTTGCAGTCAATAAGGCGAATGCAGGCGAAAAGGAAGAGATTAGAGAAGTTGAATAATGGACGCGTGGTGAAAGATAAGGTTGATTTGGAGGAAAATTCTCGTGAAGATAATAAATATAACAATAAATCTGAAATTATTGGGATTGTTAGTGTTAATGCACATGGGAATGAGATTCCGAAATCACAGGGCTCAATTGGATCACAGGGAAGTGGTTCTTCAGGAATTTCTGATCTTCAAAGTCAACGCTCAGAAGGTATATTTTCGCTTATATATTTTTTTTCCGTCTGTTTTTTCTACTTATTTGGGTTGATGAATTGTTTGATTTGTGATTTATGAAATTTGTGCTGTTTTTTGCTTAATTGCTTCTTGATTGTTATAGCATATCAGCGTCTCTTGCTTTTGTTTTTTATGTTGAACTTGAGGGACTAGATCTAGTTAGAAGAAGGAAAAGATAAAGTAGATTCACTTTTATTAAATCTTTCAGTAAATCTAGAAATTAACTGAGCGGAGTGGCGAAAATGGATTCTCGTCGTCGTCCCAAACAGGTTTTAGTTTCTTTGAATCTTTCAGTAAATTTTGTAATTAACTTAACAGATGGGGGATAATGGATTCATGTAGTCAATCCTACCTAAATTCGGGAACAAGACTTGGTTTTTGTTGGTTTAAAGGAAGCTTCTCTCCGTTTTTGCTCGTGTTGAGAATCGGTAGAAAGGTACCTAGTGGTGCTTGCACTCTAGGAGACGAGCAGCAATCTTTTTCTACTTTGCAGTTGCAGTCTTTTTCACAGATAACTGCATTTGATCGTACTCTTTTGACTTGTTTATTTGAACAATAATTCTCTTCAATGATAATGTTTTGAAGTTTTAACATTCATATCATGTTTACTTACAGGTGTAAAACAAAGCATTGAGGCGAAGAGCCCTCCCAGTGTCCAATCTTTGCCAGCACAGATTGAGCACAAACCTGTCCGAGCTGCTGAAAAGGAAGCCAAAGAAATACATAAGAATGTCATGCTCGATATGCCATTCGTCTCCACAAAGGGTGACGGGCCAAATGGTAAAAAGATCGAAGGATTCTTATACCGATACAAGAAGGGAGAGGAGGTGAAAATACTGTGTGTTTGTCATGGCAGGTTTCTCTCACCAGCTGAATTTGTAAAGCATGCTGGCGGAGCTGATGTGGCAAATCCGCTGAGGCACATAGTCGTTAACCATTCTCCGTTCTTGTAGTACCTAGTACCTTTTCTGCCAATCCTTTCGGTGTAAAGACCATGTTCTACTTATTTTTCGTTCTTGTTTTGGCAATGATCCGGCAAGTTATCTAGAAGAAAAATGAAGAAATTGATAAACAGCTTGCTCTCGATTAGAGTTGAACACCCATTACTAAACGGGTGCTTCAACCGAGTTGCGAGAGCATACCATGAATGCTACTCATCTTAGAATTAAGTTTTTTTTGTCATTCTCTCGTATATGTTATGGTTTTCCTCTACACAATTGTGAAAAATTATATCCTATTCTCGGTTTAGAATCCAAGTTTATAGCATCAAGATTCTGTTTCATGGTTTGATACTTCTACGTTTGGTTTCCTCCGGTGAGGTTTTTTTCTTTTTTTTGTCATTTCCAGTCATAGTCCACTAGACAAATCATACATTGGTGATGCCCTTAAATGGAGATAACCAGTTTATAACCATAGGCATAGAACAAGTGCATCTGATAACGTTCATTTTCTTATGTTCAACTTATGGTATATACTGAACAAAATCAAATGAAAAGTTCAAATTCAGTTCGTTTTACTGTGGAGACCTATATTTGTATTTAATATAGCAAGTCTCCAGAAAATCTCTCTTGTATGGCTCTATGGCTCGTGGTCTAAGCTTCGTGATCTTTGACGGTGTGACAATGTTCTGTGTTCGACTAGTGTTGCATTAACTGCATGACATGCAAATGCTCTGGACTTAAGGTTTCGTCTCTCAGTCGAGCTGGTGAAATGCTCTGCATATCTTGGGTAAAACAGACAACCCTCTACTTAAAAAACAGTGTTGAATCCTGAAAAATCATGCAGATACCTCGTACTCTTGCCATCACTTCTGAGCCCTGCAAACAGGTTTCATGCCGAGTCTTCAAGGCCTATTATTTGACAGAAGCCACAAAACCATTTTGTCGATTTTCCTGGCCTACATTGTTCCATGTACCAACGGCTGTACACCTTGGGGACCTGAAGAGTATCTCCGGGCACAGATGGTACTCGACTGAAGTTATTGAGATGGAAATCTTGTTGGTCCGGAGGGTTATCCTCTGCCCAATATAAGGGGTTGGGTCACCAAAACACTTGTAGAACTTAACCAAGAATCTCCACCTCAGTCCAGCCTTCAGAATTCTAAAACGAACAAGGTCACATTAGATAAATCCTGCAAGGATTCTGTAACAATTCTCAGTCATAGCCCTTGCAAGATAAGTTTAATTTCAGGAAATAACAGCCATGCATCTTTGCTTATGCAAGGACATGACAGCATACAAGCACGTACAGCTTAAGCACGAGAAAGACTGTGAGATACAAGAATTTCTGATCACAAAAGGAGAAGATAGCGTATTTGCTGCTCCTCGGCCTGCAAGTCTAAATATATAACCAATGCAATGGCATGAAACAAAATTAGACACCTCACGACCTATCCAGTAAGAGGGGTAGAACATATTTGCTGAATATTTCGATGCTTTGTTCTTATTAACATAAATAAAAATGGGATACAATGAGAAAAAAGTATACAAATCAATACAAATATTTGCATTCAGTCTCAGCGAACAATCAGTAAACTCCCTAATTCAAAATATGACATTGATAAGGGGGAAATCTACACTACAATATACAAGCAGCTAAAATTTAAGACCTTACCTATAAGAGAGCAGTTTAGCAATTAAGTCGGACGCTGCAAATCTCTGTTGGGCTTACCTTTCTATGTATTACTATGTCAATAAAATAATTCCTCGTGTGATGCTAAAAAGATGGGGGATGGAGTTGCTTTAGACGTCTGACGACCTGCTTCATTGTTGGCCTGGTTGAAAGAGACTCAACTGTACAGACAACCGCCAGGTGTAAGACTTCAACCAAATCATCGTGTGGGCCTGCATCCCACAACCCGGCAGTGAAGAACTCCTTGGCACGCCCTTGACGCAAGAGCATGCATCCCCATGCAACAATATTGAAACCATTTCCGTAGGAAGAAAAAGAGGGATCGAGTGCTTTCTTGTCAGAAATCAATTCAAGTAACACAACTCCGTAACTATAGACATCCGCCTTATCAGACACACGGCAAGTCATCGCGTATTCTGGAGCAACGTATCCAAAAGTGCCAGCCACACCAGTGGTGGCATGTGTTTCTGAAGTGCCGAGTAGCCTAGCCAGTCCGAAATCAGATAAATAAGCATTGTAATCATCATCTAACAAGATATTGCTAGGCTTCACATCACGGTGAAGAACGCGTGGCACACACTGATCGTGTAAGTAGGCAAGTGCACGGGCTACGTCCAAAGCAATCTTGTGAAGTACCCTCCAATCGACAGCTCTTGTGGTCCTCTCCTGGATAAACTTTTCCAGATTACCACCTGGCAAATAATTATATACAAGAAACATCTCACATTCACTGGCATGATATCCTAACAACGTCACCAGATTCTGATGGCGAAGCCTCCCAAGAGTTCTGATTTCTGCATCAAACTGTTGAACGCCTTGAAAACGTCCTATTGAAAGCCGTTTTATTGCCACAAGGACTCCTGGAGCAATCTCGGCTTTGTATGTTGCTCCAAAGCCTCCATTTCCAATGCAGTTGCTTGCATTAAAACTCCCTGTAGCATTCACCACGTTTTCGTAAGTTAATGGGACCCCAATGTCAGAAAATACTGTTACTTCTTTCTTAGCAGTTCCACTGACTCTGGACCTTGGCTTCCACTTTCTAGTGTAAAAGAAGAGGACAATAAGAGAAAGAAGAACTGACAGAATGGCTGCTGCAGATGTGATGGATACAATCTCAATTGGGTTGAAACCTCCATTCCTACTCATTTGGGTTGGTGGCGAAGAAGCATAACTTTGCGAATCCCCAATTCTTCCCTGTTGATCAGCAGATGATGATGACAAAGAGGATGCGTAGCAGGAGTGCAGAAAAGGGTTCCCGAGGACACTACTGCATTTCATCAAATTACCATTCAAAGGCAGTGGCCCAGAGAGATTATTGAAGGACACGTTAAATGCTGAGAGCATGGTCACATTCGCGAAGCCAGACGGAATCTGCCCAGATAGCTTATTATCGTTGAGGAGGAGGACAGTCAAGTTCCTTAAATTTTCAAGATCTTTAGGAATTCCACCAGAGAGAGAATTTGAGGACAGATCAAGCAGTTTTAAAGAGTATAGATGGCCCAAGCTTGCGGGAATAGACCCAGTCAAGTTATTTCCAGCTAAAGAAAGGCATTCAAGATCCTTTATTTGAGCGATATTGCTTGGGATTGGACCCTTCAATGGATTCCAGCTCAAATTAAGACCTACAAGTGATACCAAATCTCCAATACCAGGAGGAAGAATTCCAGTAATTTGATTACCAGAGGCATCTAAGAGCTTCAACGATTGGCACCTCGTGCCAATATCAGCTGGAACTTGACCAGATAATAGATTGTTACTGACATTAACCATCATACCCCTCATCTGATCACACTTCTCGAAAACATTTCCAGGGAATAATCCAGTGAGCTTGTTTCCACCAGCAAGAAATGCATAAACAGTCTGCTTCCCTAATCTTTCAGGTGCAATTGGTATCCAATTAACTGTGCCTGTAAGGTTGTTAGAGCCAAAATTATGGAACACAGCAAAACTCGCATCGTCACCAAAAAATGGCAAAGGGATGTCAACTTGAGTTCTCTCTGCAAAATATGAGATGTATACAGCTGATGGATCATGTGGCTCCAAGAAACCACCATTTATGGACGGGATATTTGCACAAGAATTGTAACTAAATTTGGGGATAGAACCAGATAGAAAATTCCCACTAACGTCAAACATAGTCATACAAGGAACAGGAATTTTGTCAACAATCTCCCCACTCAGTCTGTTTGCGCTCAAGTTTAGAAAATGCAGTTTCTTGCAGTTGCTGAACACCTCAGAGACTTTCCCTGAGTAATAGTTTTGAGCCAAATTCAACATCTCCAAGTTGTCACAAAAACCCCAACTATCAGGCAACTTTCCTTCAAGAGTTGCTCGAGGGGCCCACACCATCCTCAAGCTTGAAAGACTAGTAATTTCAGCTGGAATCGTACCTTCGTAGAAATTATACTCATCAGCAATAAGTGCCAACTTTTCAATCGAGATATCACCTCTAAAACTAGAGATGTTGGGAAGAGGATCCCACAAGTTTGACAACACAAGGACAGATAACTTTGTACAATTGCCAAGTTCGGATGGTATAGCACCACCAAAACTGTTCCTAGAAATATCCAACACTTCAAGCTGATTCAGCTGACCGAGTTCAACCGGAATCACATCCTCTAACACATTTGAGTACAGCAGAAGTGTCTTCAGCCCTCTACATTTTCCAAGACTTTTTGGAATCCCTCCAGTGAAGAAATTTCCTGCCAACTCTAGATGCTCAAGCTTCCCACAATTATCCCCTATATCACCAGGTATCGATCCACCAAGCCAATTAAATGACAAGTAAAGCCCCCTCAAATCTGTAAACTCACCAATAAACCTTGGAATAGACCCATTCACTTGATTTCCAGCTAAATTTAAGATCTGCAGACCCATAAAATTCAACAATGAACTTGGCATTCCCCCAAAAATCTCATTGAATCCCAAGTTAAGAACTTTTAAGTTTTTCAACCCCTTAAATTTATCCGGCAATGACCCGGAAATTAAATTCCCTTCGAGATCAAGAACTTCCAGCTTTTCCATACCCCAAATTTCCACAGGAATATCACCGCTTAATTCATTGAAGTGGAGCGATAACACCTTAAGCTCAGTGAGTTTCGCAATAGCAGGCGATAATTTACCCAAGATTTTTACTTTATTATTGCTATTCAGACAAGGCCTTCTAATTCCAAACCCATAGAGTGGAAATTGAGCAATTCTAGCACAAGATAAAGAATTACCTTCACCTGTAATATTCAACGACACGACCCGATAGCCCGAATCACACAATACCCCGGTCCACGAGCAGTGATCCGGATTATTCCAATTCCAGCTGGTCAGCACACCAGAAGGGTCCGAAATTGAATCCTTGAATTCCAAGAGAGCAGATTTATCCGAATCAGAGCCCCAAACGACGTCGCTTTCAGCTGAAAACAGAACCCAGAGCAAAATCAAGAACTTCAACGGCTTGTGAAGATGATGCCATTTTATCAGAAAAGAAAGATGACCCATTACTCAAAAATCCCAAAAGAATCCTCAAAAGGCCAAGAAAAAATTATGGGCCCTCGATGTCACAGACACAGTGTTTAAGTTAAAAAAACAGAGTGGGAAAACCCTAATCCTAATCCTAATTTTGGGGGGAGTTGTTGTCTTGGCCTTTTTACTCGTGAACAGAGTCTAGTCTAGAGAGAGTAAACATGTGTGTGTGTGTGTGTGTGAGAGAGAGAGAGAGAGAGAGAGAGAGAGAGAGAAGAACAGTGGGTGGGTAGTTATTTGAGAAACACGTAGTTGTCGGAATTTCATTTTTCCGTCTTTTTCCTTTTTCTTCTCTCTTTTCTAAGACCCTTTTTGTCTCAATAAACTTACTTTTTTAGGTAGTAGAAATATGCCGTGACTTGAGCCCTTATTCGTCATCTATTATTATGTTGAAAATAAAATAATGAATAATATTTTTAAAAAAATATATGGCATAAATTTAAAATAACTTTATTGATTTATGTGTAAAATATTTTATTAGGTGAATGTGTGATAAAAAATTTTACTGCAACAAACAATATTTTGAAAAAATAATAGACAAACAGGGACTAAGTCTTAAAACCCGTTTGGAAAAGTTTTTAAAAATGAGATCAAAGTTAACAATTAATTTTAAATACAAATTAAGTTTGACGTATAATTACTATTTACTTTTCTATCACTTATTTCCCGAAATCTACCATTCTATTTTATTTATAAAAAAAAAAAATCAACTTTTTAACACTTCCAAACAAGTACTTAAATTTTGCAGAAAACTTACTAGATATGAATCCAAACGTCTCAATTCATCTGTACTTCGTGTAATGTATATTCGCAAATTTACATTCTTTTATTTATTTAACAAATTTGAGATTACAATCGTTTAAATATTGAATTTTGCAAAGTGTACCTTCCTAAATTTACATCTTTTTGACATCGTGTAAGAATTTAAAAAGCGTTGGGCGAAAATTTTTTTTATAAAAACTTTCTAATCATGTGTAGACACGTGTCACGATTTCAAAAATATGCAAACCAAGATGTACGTGTAGCATGATTGTTAAATATTTTGTATGATTACCTAATTTTATTATTGGAACATCTCTTGTAATTGTAGTGGTACCCCCATGTTTTGAAAAAATTACAATCTCAGTCCTTTAATGTTTCGAAATAACATAAAGAAGTCTCCAGTTCATCTTTTATGGCATTATTGGTCCTCAACATATCAGTTCCCGTTAATGACTTTTTTACGATTATTTTCTTTAAATATTGCTTATTTGCCGTTAATGATTTTTCTATTTGATACGTGGTCCTAAGTTTCAGACGTCTTCATCTAATCCGTTGGTTGATTTGATATGGCACAAGGACAGAACTCGAAACAATTATTTTAACCTTATATAGTTGGTAGATAATATTTGATAGAAAAAATTGTAGTTGGGGTTCCAAACTTTTTACTTAGTTGCAGATTATACTTAAAACTTTTGACCTGTTGCACCCACAGTTCCAAACCTTTTATTTCGTCGTACTTGAAGAACAATCCATCTATTTGATCATCGGTATTCTGTAAATTTTCCTATGAAACTCCCCTATACACATGGCATTGTTCGGTTAAAAATGATTTATTTCAATGGTCATCAAATGGGAGCTTAATGACCTTATCACTTAATGTCACGGTACATGATGATCATTCACAATTTGTACTTACAATTAAACATCTAGTAATTAATAGCCTTGGAACCCTAGATAACTATTAGCACCCTATTTTGATAACCATTATTTGAAAATTCATTTTTTTACATATATATTTCAACAACACATTTACATAATAAAATGTTTTGCACGTGAACCTAAAAAAATTTTCAACTTTTTAACTACATATTTTCCTAAAAATTACTATTAAAATATTATTTTGACCAAATAATGGCCATCAAACAATGGCTAATTTGGGGAATATTAAATAATCATTAAGTTAATATAAATTTATAATTATCAATTTATCGATTATTAATAACTTATTAAGCTATCGTTTGATACTCATTTTAATGAGTTTTTTTAACCACAACTCATTTTTCTACAGTATTTGGCGGACGACACCTTCCAACCACTCAATTAGGTGTTAGAGATGTATACATAAATGATACTGCCGTTGAGACTTTATGACTATTTTGCCCTCAAATGTAATTCGAAATGTACATAATTGCCCTTCACAATCTTTGTGAAGTAAGGGAGGAACTCAATTGGATATCGTGATTTCACATATATTATTTCATGTAATTGATCTTTTCTTACTGAATAATCTTAGGGTTTAGACTTTTATTTTCATGAATTTATTTTGAAATTGGTTTAATAATTACTAAATTTTTTTCATGGATTCAGTCATTCTTTTTCCATTATTTAATCAAACTATTTATTGAGTTTCAATTTAAATTACTTGTTGAGATTCGTTTTAACAATTATTAAATCCTTTATAGATTAAGTTATGCTTTTTCTATCATTCGATTGA
>CAIGRB010127722.1:41851-63276 GCA_903798255.1 Fraxinus quadrangulata | reverse complement strand
CAAGCATGGGAGCGATACAAAGAGTTTCAAGCTCCTTGCCACATCATGGTTATAAGAGCTGGCGTATTGTGAGTTATTTTTATGAGTGACTAATACTTAGAGAGCGTCGATTTATTGAGATGATGTGTAATGGAGAGTTTTTGCAAAAAGCCACAGACGAGGCCATAGAGTATTTAGATGACCTAGTTGAAAAAAATCACACCTGGATTGGCCCTAGCGGCACTGATAACACTAATAGGTCAGGATCCGTAGGAAATCCTTATAGTGTAGGCATTTTTCATCTTAGAAAAAAAGATAGTCTTAGAGCTAAAGTAGAAGTCTTACTAGAGAAATTAAGACCCTACGTACTAAGAATTCAAAACCTACACCAATTGTTGCCCGTGTTAAATCTTCTGGACCATGATGTGTGTGTGGTGGAATTGATCATCCAGCGCACGAGTGTTTTGCTCTAGCTGAGATGAGGGGGGTGTATGAGGAACACCGCAATGTCTTAGGCACAAATAACAAACCTTATGCTCCATTTTCTGATACCTATAATCAGGGGTAGCAGAATCATCCCAACGTCAACTGAAAATCTGAAAACCAACAATATACCCAGCCACCTAGAGTTTAATACACCTTCATGCCAAACCACAAATTCTAGGAATTCCTTAAGAGATACCCTACATGCATTCATGGAGGCACAAGAAAAAACTAACCAAAACTTTGAGACTATGATTACCCAAATTGTTAAGGAAAACAAGGAAATCAAAAATCATATCTCCAAACTAACTAGTGCCTTAGCAATAGTGGAGCGTGGGAAATTTTCAGCTCAAACACAACTAAATCCTAAAGGGCAGTACATGGCATAAACGTCGGGTTCAAATGAAAACAATTTTAGGAAAGTGAATGCCATAACCACTAGATCAGGGAAAGTCATAGAACTAATCCTCAAACTTAGGGAAATTGAAAAAGAGTCTAGTGAGTCTGAATAGAGTAACCCTAATGAGGAAGTAATGAAAAATTCAGTGAGAGTACCTTTTCCACAAGCTCTTAAGTCTACCTCAAAATCTGCTGGTCAACATAATGAGATCTTAGAATATCTAAAGCAAGTAAAAATCAATTTGCCTCTCTTACATGTAATTTCACAGGTTCCTACTGATACTAAAGTCCTTAAAGACTTATGCACTATCAAAAGGAAGCACAATGTGAAGAAAATTGCTTTCTTGACTCAGCAAGCGAGCGATGTGATTGCGCAAAGGATCTCACCAAAGTATAAGGACCATAGTTGTCCTAGTGTGTCTTGTGTTATCGAGAATCATGAGTTTGGACAAGCCCTTCTTGATTTAGGAGCTAGTGTCAATATCATACCTTATGCTATTTACTTGTCGTTAGGTTTGGGTGAGATGAAGCCTATATCTGTAGCTCTGCAATTAGTTGATAGGTCCACTATTAGACCTAGGGTAGTAATTGAGGATGTCTTGGTTCAAATTGATAAATTTTACTACCCCATTGATTTCTTGATTTTGGATGTAAAAGCTGATGTGAATGTTGATTCTTAAATTCCTATTATTCTTGGTAGACCTTCCCTTGCTACTATTGATGCTCTGATTAATTGTAGAATGGTCTTACGAAACTATCATTTGGGAATATAACTCTAGAAGTCAATATTTTCCACATCACAAAGTAGCCAATGGAAGATGACGAGTGTCATCAAACCTACATAATTGATGCACCCACTCAGGAGGTAGCTGATAATATATTTCTTGGACCAGTACATGAAATTTTAGAACCGATGGATTGGACGTCACCATCAATAAATATCTTGAGAGGGGGGGGATCAAGAGTCGGATGATAGTTCTTATTTTACATTACCAGTTTCTGAGAGGACTTTACCTTTTTGTGTTGTAAGCCCCCACTCCTGATTTTAAAATTTCTTCTAGTCACCTCACGCATGTATTTGATGGAGGTGGAGGAACATCACCAGTAATTATGTCCAAGGAGCTTAGTGCACTGCAAGGAGAATTGAAACCACGCTTGTTGGATGCGGGCTAAAGGAGGAAACTTTGGATCGAGCAAACGACAATAAACAGAGGCGCTGCTTGGGAGGCAACCCAAGGGGGTTCGTTCCTTTTATTTGTTGTTTACCTCTGCTTTTATATTCTAATTAATTTTTGTCATTTTCTTTTCATTACCAGTCCATTGAGTACTTCTAGGATTTCTATCATTCAAGTTTATGTTGATTCACTGCATCGTTTTTGTGATATCTCTTCATTTGGCTTTTATGTTTATGCATTTAGGACAATGCAAAATTTTAGTTGGGGGGAAGATCTGTTGGATTTTGTTATGAATTGCATGTGATTTGAATAAGTAACATGGAGTTTCAATTAAGTTTGGAGGTGGAATATTCATCATTTGACTACAATTTTTGCATGATTGTGGATTCAAAAAAAATTCGTTTATTTTCAGTTTTTATCTTTTAGCATTAGATTATAATAATATTTTTGTATGCTTGTGTGGGTTTAATAATTATGCCGACTATGATATGATTATTGGAATATGTATCAGTTGTGAATGATGAAAATAGTGTGTTATCGGATTATTCTAAACCTGCTTATGTGAACTTGACATTTCCTATGCACATTACTTATGTTGGCATATTGAGTTAGTGATGTAGTTCATTATGTAGAGGATAGTTGAATATGGTAAATATACACAAATAACCTCTAGTGTATTATTCCATAATCCAACTATAAATTAGTTTGGAGATGATTGAACTGTTACAAGGGAATATTGAGATAAGTAGGGATTTCGTGCATGTAAATATTATGTGGATTGTCTAAAACCTAATGAGTTGAAAACGAGGTGAGTTTTAAGTTAAATGTTAGTTTTAAAAATTGAATGTCTAAAAGAAAAGGGGCATTGCACTAGTTTTTGAGTGAATAAAAGCATCCTTTCGAACCTATATAACTCGTGTGATTAAGCTTATGAGGGTTATTTAAAACTTGATGTCCTATGGTTATCTGACATGGGAGTTATCGGCATAAAGCTCGCTACATGAAATATATTCCCTGCACAAATAGTGCAAAAGTTGACAAAAATTTTAAAATGATAGAACATAAACACATGGCTTCAATATCGTAGAATAGCTGAGCACATTATGCTCAAGTACTTGCATCTAATAGAGTGTGTTGGTATTTATTTCCGACAACGCGATGTGGCCACATTTTCATGCTACAAAATATGCACGTTTATCCACAAACTTGTTTTCTAGAGTTCAGGATATATCCTCCTATGTTTATGCATTTTACACATATTTTGCGCGACGATTACGACATTTCGAACATCGCGAACATCGATATTTATGAACAGGTTGTAATGTGTATATTGGCTCACAATAAATGCTATCGACAAGTTAAAACTCTATTTGGTCATTCGTTGCAAACCATCTGTCATTATTTTAGGACAATCCTTCGCGCATGTGTAACGTTCTCGACAAACATGATACAACTAGATTTGAGGTATAATGAAGGCGCAACTCACCATCACCCGAATTCGAAGCGCTATCCCCTATTTCAAGATTGCATCGATGCAGTTGACGAAACACACGTAAGAGCTGTGCTGCCACGATATAGAATAGATAACTTCATTGGAAGGAAGGGGATTCAAATACGAAATGTTTTAGCCACTTGTGATTTCAATCTTTGTTTCATGTTCGTATTGTCGGGAACCACAAGGAACACACACAATAGTCGCATGTGGGCTGAGTTGTACATAGTTCAGAGGTTAATTTTCTGCAACTTGCGAACAAAATATATTACCCGGTTGACTCGAAGTTCGCACATAGGCCTGGGTATATAGCTTCCTATAAGGGTTCTGATATTAAATATCATTTTCAAGAATTTGGCAATGCAACGGACGGGCAACACTGTCGGTTTTGAAATGCACGCGAATGGTTTATTTTCCATCATTTCATGTGTCGTAACGTTATCGAGCGTGTGTTTGGTGTTTGGAAACAGAGATGGAAGATTCATGATCGGATGCCTAATTACAATATGCGAGTGCAAATTGCTATGGTCGTGGCCACAATGAGTATAATTAATTTCCTAAGGAGAAACGTTCGGCTGGATGAGGGTCTTCGTAGAGTCGAAGAAGTGGATGACGACGAAGTTGATATAGACCTACCTGATGAAAAAGATGAAATTGCCGTTGAGCTAGATGTAATAGTCGAAGAGGACATGTTGTGGCAACTACTACTCGATTATATGGCACATGTGCTATGTTAACAGTTTTGCAACGCATTTTTTTTTTTTTTATGTTTGGTATGTAGTATGTATTCATAATTTCTCTAAAAACCTCGATGTCGAGGAACACTTTTTCATTCAATCGTATTTGAGCATGCATATTTTCTGTTGAATATTATCTATGATGTTGGTTGAATTTTCTTTTCTTGCTTCTAATGTCTTGATTTTTCACATCAATTACATAGTGTAGCAATTCATGCTTGTTAAAGGGACTAACAATCAATTTAAGGACAAACGTGGAAAGTTTTTGATTCAAAAACAGCACTCCGATCCTAAACGCATGTGGCCATAGTGGTTGTCCGGGAAGCCGTCCTTGTTGCCTGACTTGGGGCCCACAATTATTGAAAAATGTTTGAAAAAAATTGGTAAAGAATGGAGGCAAACACACACTAAATTATAATGAACTCTTTATTTTCTTAAATTTTGTAGATTATTTTTAGTTTCTCGTTTTATGAATTAACAATTTCATGTAGAACAATGCTATATGTACATGAAAGTTTTACTGGGAATTGTATAGAATTTCACTTGGCTGATTTTCATTGGGAATTGGGCAAAAAAAAAAAAAATTGCATCTCAGCACCTGTAAAGTTGTCTCGACAGTTAATTCGTACAAATAACTTTACTCTTTTGAACCACACATTCTCTTAAGAAAATATTTTGAATGTAAATTCAATTTTTCTTTTTTTCACATCCTTAAAAAAAATATTATTTCAAAACTTACTTTCCAAAAAAAATCTCATTATGACGGTTATCAAATATGGACTAAAGTGAATCGCATATCCACATATTTAATTGATCACATAATTTCAATCCAATTCGCTAATGGGTTATAAAAAAGGGGACACGTACGTGTGCAAATACTAAGACTTTCCGTGCAATTCAAACACTCCCTTGGAAAAATCAATGGCGACAACAGTAGAAGAGAAAATGCTTCTCTTATTTGACACCTGCTTAGTTTGGGATATAAATTGACACAATGTCAATGGTATGCCATTGCTCTTTGACCAATCCACCACCCACATTATTCTTTATATAAATAGTTCCCATGGTTAACGGCATTTGAAAATTCTACTTGGAGGAATAAGGTAATATTTTAGTTGATGAACCAAGACATGACACTTTGCGCTCTAGATTACTTATCGGATGAAGAATCAGATTCGAAGCATATCTCTTTTGATTCTGACGGGTCGCCCTACATTAACACGCACACCTTGTTCAAATAGCATTGTCCGACTCCGACAATAATGAGAGTTGTCAAAAAAAAAAATTATTCAAAGAAAATCGATACAGAGAATAAATAGATGCAAAGATGTGCAAAGTTGTCTTGCTCAGGAGGGAAATTTAAGATAACGTGTTATAAAATGAACATTTGAAAATAACCTAACATAATATACGTTCCACACATTGTTGTGAAAAGTTTTTGCTCGCACTACTTTAAAAACATGAGACAGAGAGTAAATATTTCACAATTAAAGTTAAAAATAAGTTACTTACTTATTTGAATATGACAATGATATTTGAAAAATTAACATTTTTACTTAAGGTAAAAAGAAATGAGTTATCTAATAAATATGTTTGGAAATAAAAATTCACTTAAAAGTAATTTTTACCCTTTCTAAGCTTAGCCAAACATGCTCTGACGAATGAGATTTTAAAAGGTGATTGTACAATTTTAAGTAAGGATGATAAAAAAATTCGTTAAGTTGATACTCTCGAGGTTTGTCTCGAATGGGGAGGAATTACCCGTCTAATCCAGTAAATGGGACGGGTGGGGGGTCGGTGTCCCAGAACGGGTAACGGGACAGGTACTGAAAACGTGATTCCTATGTCCATTATCTGTCTCGTTTAAATTTATTTTAAATTAAATTTATTTATCAAACAAAAAGAGAAGAATTATAGCCATTTTAAAGGGATTATTGGTTGTTCTTAGAAAATTAGGAAAAAAAAAATTCATTAACTAAAGACATAAAAAAATAAAATAATAATAATAAAAAATGAAAAATAAACGAGACGGTAAATGGAACATGAGACTTGCCCAACCCCTATTCTTCATTGAATTCATCATTTTCTCCTTAGCCGAGTATAAGGCGGAACAAGGTCACAAACATACTCAATGGAACGAGGGACGAAAATAGCCGATCCATCTTTGCTCACCCCGTTGCCATCTAATCTCATGATTAAAGATTTTTTTTTTTTTTTAATTAGCATATGCTTCTCTGGTGTAAAATTTCTATTAATATTTGTTTACAGCTAATCTTGTTGAGTTTATTCAGGCGTACAAATCTATCATGCTGTAATCAAAATATTAAAGGGTTGAATTCACCAATGACAACCCAATTTAATTTAATTTTATTTCATCATAATCAATCAATTTCATATAACGTTTCACTGTAGACACCTAATTTCATATGACCACTTAATTTCTTTTAACCATTTTTATTAATTTTAAAATGAGTAAAATGGTGACTTTGTATTATTATATATAAAAAAAATAAAAAAAAGTTTTTTTAAACCTTTATTTTAAAATAAGTTTTTATTTTAAGGAAATTTTTTTTTAAGGAACATCTTTTTAAAATAATTTTTTATTTTATTTTAATGAAAATGGTGAAAAGAAATTGTGTAGTTATGATGAAATGTTATATGAAATTGGGTTGACCATGGTAAAATAAAATCAAATTGAGTGGTCATAGTGACGTTAAATATAAAATTTAGTGGTTATGGTGAAATAAAATAAAATTATGTGGCCACAATAATATTAAGTATAAAATTTGATGATCATTAGTGCATTTAACCCAAATATTAAATCTCATAAACAGAGAGTTGTAGACTAATCAGTGATTCACGTAGCAGAACTGTTAAATTATGATACGGTGATTTCTGTCTTAATCTTGCCAATATTTCAAAATATCGTGCACAATTGACTGTTCTTTTCAAGTATTTTCCTCGAAGACAGAGAGGTTAAGAAAAAAAACCTCCATAATTCCAAGTAATTATAATTTATGAAACCAACAAGGATTTAGAATTTTGCTTCAGAGTTCAGAATCAAATAGGCCATTTTGCTCAGGTTTTTAGTTTAAAAGCTCCAATAAAGTACTTTTTTTGTTTTTCCAGATTTGCTTCAATATGGTTGGTCATAGTTTCCCTCGCGCTCTTCCAACAGCTGTTTAAGCTACATATTACTGTGTATTTCTGCGTTCTTTCTTTTGTAATTTATGTATGTCGTTCTTTCTTTTGAAGATCTTTATGTATCTGGCACATATTGAATTTGTTTTGCTCTGCTAGTTTTTACAAAATTGATTGGGGTTTATTTTAGGGTTTCTTTATTGGTTGCATTTGATTAGTTTTAGCTTAAATTTTGTTTGATTGAGAAAAAAAGGGGTGTGAGATTTAGTCTAGTATTTGTATTTGGATTTGGGAGATTTCTTGATTTTGGAATCGTTGGATGATATGGCAGACGATAAACCTACCATCTCAGAGATGGAAACAGAAGAAGAACTGATTGCTGCTGTGAAGCAAATTGTGAAAGCTCTTGAAACGAACAAGAATTTGACAGATGATGCTAAGAAAATCTTGGCGAATCTAGGCACACAGTTGTGTGATATATCTAGAGAGAACGAACACAAAGATGGGAGAGTTCAAGGAAATGACAGACTTAGTGAGATTGAGAGGCAGCTTAATTTGATACAGGATAAGGTTTTGAATTGGGATAGGGATCAGTCGATTATATGGGAGTGTGGCCCGGAAGAAGCTTATGAATATTTGAAGGCTGCGGATGAAGCTCGAAAGTTGACTGAGAGTTTGGAGAGTCTGAGCCTAAATAATGGTAGTGAAGATGCAACACTTCTGCATAGGGCTCATGATGTTCTTCAGATGGCTATGGCAAGGCTTGAAGAGGAGTTTAGGAACTTGCTTGTTCAGAATAGGCAGCCTTTTGAACCAGAGCATATGTCTTTTCGTTCAAATGAAGATGATATTATAGAGGCGGGCTCCGTAATCTCGTCTGGGGATGATTCACTCGAAGATGTAGTTCAAAGAGATAGTATGAGCCGAGGTTCGGAGGAATTCATCATCGAATTGGTAAATCAAGATGTGATTCCGTACCTAAAAAGTATTGCCAATTTAATGTTTGACTCGAATTTTGGTAGGGAATGTTCTCAAGCATTTATTAGTGTCCAAAAAGATGCTTTAGATGACTGCATTTACATCCTTGAAGTGGAGAAAATGAGCATTGAGGATGTGCTTAAGATGGAATGGAAAATGTTGAACTCCAAAATCCGGAGATGGATACGGGCTATGAAGATTTTTGTGCGGGTATACCTTGCCAGTGAGAAATTGCTGAGTGAAAAGATTTTTGGAGATCTTGAATCAGTTAGTTCAGTTTGTTTTGTTGAGTCGTCAAAAACTGCAATTCTGCAACTTCTGAATTTTGGTGAAGCCATAGCCATTGGCCCCCATCAACCAGAAAAGTTGATTCGTATTCTTGACATGTATGATGTGCTTGCAGATCTTATTCCTGATATTGATTCTTTATACTCCGATGACACGGGATCTTGTGTTAAAATTGAATACCAAGATATCTTAAGGAGATTGGGAGAATGTGCAAAAGCAACTTTTCTCGAATTTGAGAATGCCGTTGCCTCTAATGTATCGACCAATCCTTTCCCAGGTGGTGGTGTCCATCATCTCACTAGGTACGTTGTGAATTACATCAAGACTCTTGCTGACTATCGGGAGACCCTTGACGTGATCTTGAGGGACCATGAGAGAGAGGATCCCTTTTCAGTTTCCCTCGACATGAGTCCAATAAGTGACGAGGAGAATATTGAAGGAAGCTCCATGGTTTCTCCAATGGCTCAACACTTCCAATCCCTCATTGCGATTCTTGAATGCAACCTTGATGACAAATCTAAATTATACAAAGATGATTCCCTACAGCACGTTTTCTTGATGAACAACATACATTACATGGCTGAAAAGGTGAAAGGTTCCAAACTCAGAACAGTACTCGGCGATGGATGGATTCGGAAGCACAATTGGAAATTTCAACAACATGCAATGAATTATGAGAGAGCTACTTGGAGCTCGATGCTGTCTTTGCTCAAGGATGAAGGGATCCAAAATCCCGGTTCAAATTCTAGTTCGAGGACTATTCTCAAGGAAAGACTGCAGAGCTTTTATCTTGCATTTGAGGAGGTTTACAAGAACCAGACGGGATGGTCAATCCCGGATAGCCAGCTTCGAGACGATCTTCATATTTCAACATCACTCAAGGTAATCCAGGCTTATCGGACTTTTGTTGGAAGACACATCAATCATATTAGCGAAAAGCACATTAAATACACAGCCGATGATTTAGAAGACCACCTCTTAGATCTTTTTGAGGGATCCCAAAAATCATTGCATGGTGGTCATAAGAAGTGATATTGAAAACAGTATTGTATTAGATTAAGGGATACTCTACCAACATGATATTGAGATTTTTTTTATTGTTTTCTTTTTTCACAATATTCTGCCTTTTGGAATCTGTCTTAAGTGGTTGAAAGAATGCTATTTTTTGTAGGATAAAACTACTTTGTCAGAAGGATTTGACAGAAAGTTTGACATAATTGCATGTGGCAGTAGATGATTGGATGAAAAAGTCGATTGTATTTTAAACTGTCTAATGATAAAATGTCACGTGACATCATGTCAAATTTTATGTCAATCTTGATGTTTATGTAGCATAATTGTTTTTTGTAACTTTTATTCATGTGTTTTGCTAATAGGAATTTGAAATTTTGAGCATTAACAACTTGCAAAATTGTTCCTCTATTAATTTTTGGTGACATTTTATTCCCATATATTCTTTAAAATTGTCATCTTGTCTGGCATTGGTTTGCAGCTCCTTGTGATGGTCAGTGAATGCTAGTTTATGGAAAGTTTGGTTAGTTATGTGAATGGTTTCCTTGTAATTGATCACATCTTGAGCTGTTGCAACTGGAAAATCTGCACAAGAACTAAGGAACCTTGAAAATATAAAAATAATTGGTTTTTCTAATTAGACTGGCCAAGAATTCTTCTTTTGGAAGTTTCAAGCAATTGTAGCCTTAGCCCTATTTGACAATCATTATTTCATAACTCTTTACTTCTTGCGCTCATTTTCAACTACATATTTATAAAATAAAATATTTTACATGTAAACCTAATGGAGATCCTTGTAATTTGCTGGGCAAATGGACAGTTTTTTTTTTTTTTTTAAGGGTGAATCAATGTAACTTTGCGTTTTCTGAAATTAGTAGTTAAATCATTAATCCATAACATTACCAATTCTGGTTTCTTTTAGGTCTTCAATTAGAATGGCAAGAACATGATGGACATGGACTTGAGCCTTTTGCTACCCCACTTGTAATTGCCAGTCATGTTATGTTCAAATGGATTTTCCAGCATTAATTCTTGCAGGTCCATTATAATCTGTTTTAAGAACAGTTTATAACTGGCATTGATAAAAGGTTTTATGTTGGATACAATCTTAAATCACTAAAATTTTGTGGCTGAGAGAAGCTTTTGAAGGCAAGATTCTATAAAATGAAAGCTTGGGGAATGTCCTTTTTTCTTGTCTGTGGTTCTCTGTATATCTTCGTCTACAAATATGTTTGAATATATAATTTTTAATAATGAGAAAAAAAAACTTACTTTTGATAGTAAAGTAAGAATTACTTTCCACATAAATAATTTAAACATTACTAACTTTGACCAACAAAAAATAATTGGATTTTTCTAAATGTACCTGTCCGTTTACACTCCCTTCACATGAGTGGAGGGGCCACGCCTAAATAAAATAATCTGCCCCTCCCCCCAATTGTGAGGGGGCGATGGGCCCGTGTACACGGGTGTGTAAAAGCTCATGTACCTGTAGCAGGGCTCAAAATAATTTATTCAAAAAATTACACGCCCGTGTACATGTAGTAGCGCTCAAAATAATTTGTTCAAATTTTTTTTGATTGTAATCAATTTCCTTGTTTCTTACACGCCCGTGTACACATAGCAGGGCTCAAAATAATTTATTCAAAACATTTTTTGTTGCAGTCAATTTCCTTGTTTTCGTACATGCTTTTTAGTAAAAAAGTCAATGTAAGTCCAATGTCAATATTACGAGGATTGTGTACTAAGTTTCGATTTAAATTAACTTTTAAATGTTTTTTTTTTTTTGGTGTTTTTCAGACTTTATTTTAACTAAAATTACTGAAAGAAAGTATTTTAAAATGTTTTCGAAGATTTTTTTTTTGGAGAAAATTCGTATTTGTAGAAGTATTAGGACATTGACTCCATCTATTGATTTTTACTTTAATTTTTAACAATGCTAGCTTGAATTGACGATGAATAGTCTTAATTTGTCTAAACATCTCCGCTCTGTTGAGTAAGGTTAAACATAGGATTGAACATTGGATTCGTCAAGTAGAATCGAAATCGTTGGTTGGAGTCCACGTGAATCCGTCAATGTTTTGATTTTCAATTGAACCAAATCATTTCGAATTGGTTTGATTTAGATTTCAAACCGTTATGCCGTTTACAAATAAATAAATAAATAATCTGAAAATAGATTAATTTAAAATTTATCCAACCCAATTCAAACTAAACACATCCCAATGAAAAAAAATATATCCATATTAAACATAATCCAATTAAACGAAATACCAAAATAGGCAATTATCTATCCCAACCAACTAATTAGATCATACCAAAATATACATAAATCTATTCAAAATTTCTCATTTTTTTGGTGATTGTTTGTTATATTTTATTGATAGTTACGTTGTTGTTTCTTTTCTTTTTCGTTTTTTTTTTCTTTCTAATTTGTGTTAAGCTCCCTTAAATTTTAGCGGACATCATTTTTTTGTTTATTTATATCTCAATTTTCTGGTCAGGTTACTCAATTAATTTATATATTTTAACTTAATTTTTAGATTTTGCTGTTAGTTGCTAGAATGATTTGGTGAAGTACTTAAATGATTGTTTTGAAAATTTGACCAATGAGCCTTCGGCGAATTACTTCGTGGAAATTGAATGCAAATAAGTATAAGACCATCCCTCAAATTGGTAAAGATGTATTAGTTATTCAAATATTCACAATTATTTTTGAGTCTTCATTCCCTTCTAGGGGTTGGATTCTTGATTTCTTTTGAGGTTCGTTTTAGTACAAATATGGATGAGACGATTTACCCTAAAAATTTGTTACACAATAACACAGAATCTATAATGATTAGTCAATATTTTGGCATGGTAGAGCCATTGGACGATCCAAATTTTTTTATAGAAGGTATTGTTGTATTTGATCTTTATATATTCTTTTATTAGTTATTCTATATTATTTAACTATAATCAATGAATTATTGTACCATATTCTTATGTTTATGGAGAGAATGAATTTATCTGTTACAATCATAGATGTTGCGTCAATTAGTATCAACTAAGATGTTATATTGGTTTGTAATATTTTTAATGCTACTATTTATGTTTTAACGTAAAATTTTCAGACTAAGCCTCGTTTATTTCCCACAATTTAAAAACTCATTTTTTCAAATTTATTTTCAATCATACATTCTCATAATAAAATATTTGCAAATAAACCCAAAGTTTTTTTCTTTTTTCTTAACCGCACATTCACTATTATAAAATTTATTTTCAACAAAAATTGTAAATAGCTTGAATGGTGTAGTGGAGTCTTGAAAGATGACCAAAGATCTTGTCATTATTATCCATGAATCCAAGCGAGTAACCACTGCATCATTTCTTAGTCTATAGTCATAAAGTTTTCCTACTTTTAATCAGGCAAATTGAAGAAAATATCTCGTTCTTCTCATCATTATGCATTTTTTTATAATGTTGCGGTCTTGGTCGAGACAAGTATCTGAGCATTAAGAAGTTCATTAATACTGTAAATAGATGAGCTTTAAGAATTTTTTTTACTAAGTAATAAAATACGTGAAAATTTGCATCAAGTTTGACAATTTTACGTAACTCATAAAAATGGGTTAATTATCTGATTCATCACTGAACTTTGAGTAAAGTTTCCACCGAGTCATTGAACTTTTAAAAGTT
Organism: Fraxinus quadrangulata; assembly: GCA_903798255.1. Taxonomy (NCBI): domain Eukaryota; kingdom Viridiplantae; phylum Streptophyta; class Magnoliopsida; order Lamiales; family Oleaceae; genus Fraxinus; species Fraxinus quadrangulata. Next base: position 49,915 of record CAIGRB010127722.1, on the reverse strand, counting down.
ACATGTTAAGCACTGAACTTTGTAATTTGTTATCACATCCATCACTCAATTTTTAAATTTCTAATGACGTGGAGACCAAGTGGAAAATAGATTGTCATGTATGCAATTTCGTCGCAACGTTAGCAAATTCATCAATTTTTTAACCGTCCGTTGAGCGTGTGGTAGATAAGATTACATTTTGCAAAGTTCAGTGATTAACAGAAGAATTTTTGAAGTTTAGCGACCCCTAAAAACCTTCCAACAAAGTTCAGTGACCAATCAAATAATTGACCCTATATCCGTAAAGAAATGTATTTTCATCAACCGATTAGTTAAAAAATAGTTTTTTAGGGAAAATTGTAGCTGTGGTTCCAAACCTTTGCCTTTTTTTTTTTTTTTCAAACTTTATCTAAACTTTCAATTTGTCCTACCACATGTTCCAAACCTTTAAGAAATTCGCAGGTACATTCCAAAATGACGGACGTTATTTTCACCTTCAGTTGATCTCAAAAATGGAAAAAGGCAAATTTTGACCAATTTAAACTTGAGCATTTTCGTCCAATTCTATTTTCCCCTTATTCACTATCCTAATCACTGTTCATTTTCCTCCTTTTCTAGGTATTATATATTCTTCTCTTTCTTTCATTTATCTTAGATTATTTTAGCAAGAATATGAAGAGCAATATCTGTAGATGCAACGACCTTGTGTTGATGAAGATCTCGTGGATGAACTTGAACCCATGAAGAAGATTTCTCACTTGCCCACGACGTCGGGATGTCGGTGGATATAACTTCTTTGATAGTACGACCCACCAATGTACGGCAGATCAAGTGAGATAATCCTTGGATTTCTACGTGTTAGAAGATATATGGAAGTTGAACTAAACCCCCCATATGCAAGAAGCTATGGTTCATGGAAGACTTGGATATTAGGATTTGTATGTGGAGTTTTTATGAAATGGGTCTGTGCATAGATTTGTGTTAGGATTGAGCTCAGATGTTGTGTTTGTGTTTTGGAATATGGGTTTATGAGTTAGAAATCGAGTATTGTCTATGGTCTTGTAACTTATTTTCCATTAAATAAGACATGTTATCATGCAGCATTGTTGCCCTACTTTTCATTTCTCACAGTTTCCCCTTCTTTCTATGAGCAAATGCTTCAAAATGATGGAAAAATCTGTATGAAAACCTGTTGTAGATAGTGCATTGTAGATCTTAAATGTTTTCAATTAGTCGTCGATAAAGACCCAAGTCTTTTACTATGTTGCAGCGTACATCCCAAACATTTGTATTTGAACGCATCGAAAGTCCAAACCTTTTAAGAAGTTGAAGCCTATGTCCCAATTCTTTACTTAAGTCAGAATATTTGTTTGACTGCTTTAGGTGCCAATTCCAAACCTTTTTTACTTTTGAAACGCCCAAAACACAATGATCCAACAACAATTACTAATTAAAGACACTAAGAACAATTATTTCATTGGAATATTCACATTTACATCACAATTCGTTTGTTCATTATACAAAAGCAATTCCAATTTTGTTCTACCAAAAGTAATTACACAAAAAAAATTCATCATATAAAAAGTTAGTTAAAAATTATCATCATACAAAAAGCTATGTTATTTTTGTCCATTTTTCTAATTCTTTGCCTGTGCTCGGTGGAAGTAGAAGTCTTTATCTTGCCCTTGCCTTTTGATGAAGTTGGCATTGTATCCTACTGCATAGAGGCTTTTATCTTTTCTTGGCCCTGTGATTGAGTTAGCTGTGTATCTGCTTCAGAACATGTTCTCTTGTTATGTCATGTCCCACCATATCTTTTACATGTCATCTTCATTCCACTCCTTGCTATTTTGGTGCCTGTAAGTGGTTCTATTTGCAATCTTTTCTCAACTTCTATGGTCTGCCTGTCAGTTTCTTCTTTATAGGTAGATTCAAAGGATGTTTTTCCTACTCTAGCCACAACTCAGGATTTGACATTGGTTAGATGATTGGGCTATAAGACCTCGTGTATGCTTCTTTGCTGTAGTATACATCTACATACTCATATATGTCAATGTTTCTCAATAGCATACAAGACATTGTATGTACAAAAGGTATTCTAGCAAGTTGCCATTTTTTACATGCACATACACGCTTCATCATGTCCATACTTCATCTTATTCCATCCCTATTGCTCACCTCAAACTTTTCACTTCCAGCATAGTCAGCCTTCAAGAACCTTGCATTTGCCTTTACTTTCTCAACAATATTCATAACTCTAAAACCAAAAGAATGATCCCATCTTTGTGCAGCTTTCCTTTTGGCATTTATCCTCAACATTTATTGATGTCTTATCTTCTCAAACATTGATATAATAGGCTTTTCTCTTGCAATCAATATGGAAGAGTTGAATGCCTTACATAAGTTATTTAGTAGGATGTCACACTTTGAATAATCCTGGAAATGTGATCCGCTCCACTGTGATGCTGCTTCATTCATATATTTCATCTCATTCATTGCACTTCTCCTCTCTGGCATTGTTGTTTCCCTTGCTGCAACCCAACACATGCTCTTCAAAGTAAGTCCTTTATGTACTAAGGTGAAATTGTTGTATCAATGTCTTGCACAACACATATGATCAACACCTTCACATATAAGATTTATGGAGTCTACCAGCCCTTCTGTTTGTCAGAATTGAAGGTTTAAGCCTTGGTATTATACATCCCAATGTCAAATGTTAAAAGTTCTAAGAACCATTTCCAATTTGTTTTGTTCTCTGCATCTACCACAACCCAAGCTGTAGGAAACATGGAGCTATCTGCATCAATACCTACTGCAGCCAACAACTGCCCACCTTGTGCACTCTTTAGGAAACATCCATCCAAACCAATTGCATTCTTACATCCGGCTCTAAAACCTTCTTTGCAAGCCCCCAAACATATGTATAGTCTTTTGAATGTATGACCCTGCCCTTCTTGTCCCACATGATTAGTTCTTTTCAACTTCTCATCATAGTTTCACATGATCTTGTACTATTCAACCACAATTTCATTCACAACTTTTGCACGTTTAGCTCTTGTCCTATAAAATTGATGCTTAGAGATCTCATACATGCAATCCTCCTTCCCTGTTTCTAAAAACTATTCATAGACATTTTTGGATCAGATTTGAACTTCCTTATATACTTTTTTGCCAATTAACCAATATGTACTTTTCTATTGTGCCACACCATTGTGCATGTATGTTCATCTCTAAATATGTTAATCTTGAAAAAAATTTCTGTTTTCTGGTAGGCATATAAAATCCATGGACAGTTACTTGATATTTGACTCGTAGTCTTGATCCTTCATTCTTTATGTATATGACATGCCTTGCATTTTTAATTGAATACTGTACAACTGCATCCCTTAATGTCTTTATGTTGTCGAATTTCATATCTACAGGATTAAACCAAGGCTCAGTCCTATTTGGATTCAAATAGTTTAGTTTTAAATGATATGAACATATAACAAACAAAACATTTCTTCATCGTAGCTATTTGAAATTTTGGATCTTACATGTCTGTAACAAGATTAAACCAATGCTCATTCCTAACTCTTGAAGAACCATCAACTTCTTCAGTATCTACATACCCTACTACACCATCATGTTCTATTCTCACATTTCCATCACCAATATCAAAACCCTCAGAAAACCTGAAGAATGTATCTTAATCATAATCATCTACATGCATATCATTCTCTTGCTCATAATCTAGATCACTGAACTCCTCTATTAGACCTTGAAACAGCTGGCTTTATCAATAGGAGATGCATCGACATGTGCCTTATATTGTACTACAGCAGGTGACTCATTTTGAGGTGAAGCGGGTGACTCATTTTGAGGTGAAGCAAGTGTCTCATTGTGATCTGCAGCAGGTGCCTCTTCAATGTAATATGCAACATGTACCTCTTCTTTATGATTTACACCAGGTGCCTTATTATAGTCATGCAGGTTGATCACTGGTTCTTGACCTATATGTTGATCATCCATATTATTATCACAAGCAGGTACATGATCTTCTGCATGTAAGTCACTCAATTTAACTACAGAAGAAGTGGGTGCATTTGCAGGTGGTGTATTAACATGGGATGAAGTAGTACGGGCTTCATTAATAGGTAATGCATCAGCATGTGCCTTATGTTGTACTTCAGCAGGTGCCTTATGTTGTACTGCAGCATGTGACTCATTTAGAGGTGAAACTGGTGACTCATTTTGAAGTGAAGCAGGTGCCTCTTCATTGTAATCTACAGGTAAATGATCTTCATCTACATGTAAGCCACCTGCATGAATGTCAACAGAACTCCATACATCCACTTTTATTTCATCAGTTGCACCATTACTCTCAGCCTCATCCACAACACATAAGTCACCACCCTCTAAAAAATCATCATAAATCTCCATTGCATAGAATATATTATGTTCAAACTATTTGTCAACATCTACTTCCCATTTTTCTTCCACCTTTTCCAACAACATCTAACCAGTGTAAACATCAACCACTGAAATATCATGCCCTATTTTGTCATCTTATGGCAATTCTAACACTTCAACTACGGGCACACACCACATCTCAGCAAGCTTATTCTCACCAAACAATCAACTACATTCATAAAGTATGCATCTTTCATCAACCAAAACGATGTCTCACTCAATCTCTTATTTTCAATCTTATATACACACTTCATTTTCTCAAAATAGCCTAACATTTTCATAGCATTGTCGAGGTGAATTTTTTAAAACCAATTAGGGTACACATAGTCTAGATAGACTATCTTCCTATGCTCGTATATAAATTTCACATCTTTGTGATTAATACACCGCCTAATGTAGCTTTATGATGAAATAACTTGAATTTTCATTTGGACAAAAAAAAAAAAAAATCATAACGACAAATAGCCATCAACGCCAAAACCTTGTTGAATAAAATGAATGTAAAAGCAGCGCGAATAAATATTAAAAAATTCATGATTCAACTCAATAACATGCTTAAAATGATGGAAATATGCACTACATGATCATGCTTCGCAACCCATTATGAGGCAAGCATGTTTACAACTAGAAATTTTGAAAAAAATTTAAAAACTTACTTTATATAGGTTCGGGAAGACGCCCTTGTATGAAATACAATGCCTTCTAGAATTTCATCAGATTGTTTACTATTTTCGTTCAACATTGTAGAAGATGAATGTTGGGGTTCGTACCGCGAAAGAGAATGGAGAGGGAGTTAGGTTATAACTGATCAAATGATTTTCAAAAGGGAGAAATAGAATTAGACGAAATTGTCAATGTTTAAATTGGTCGAAATTTGTCTTTTTTCCATTTTTGAGGTCAATTGATGATGTAACTAATGTATTCTGTCATTTTGGAGTGTATCTGCGAATTTCTCAAAGGTTTGGGACCCTAGTGACACAAACTGAAGTTAATGTAAAGTCTGCAAAAAATGCAAAAGTTTGGGATCACTGTTGTAATTTTCCTTTTTTGTATGTTGTTAAAATAAAAGCTACCATTTTTGTTTCTTACTTTATGATTTAAAGCCATAAGAGCATTTTCAAGAGATTCTCTATTTATAAAGAGCAAATCTTGCAGTTTTGGAAGTATCTATGACTTTAGAGAGTAAACATTTTTAAATACTCTAAGATTCTATCTTTTATTTTCACTTGTTTCTGTTTTAATTATTATATTATTTTTTTTATTGAAAATTGAAACACTTTAAGTATATTTAATTATAAATAGTGGGTTTGACTCTCCAAATTTGAAAAACCAAACTCACTTTCTATTTAAAATACTAATTTCACTACAAAAAATAAAAATTTCAAGCACGGATTTTTTGTTCCTTAAATCAGGATAACCATCGCTATTATTATTTACCAATGGAATATTAGCAACCAAAAATCCATTGTTAATGTATGAGTTTCTAATAGTTACCAACGGATCGTACCGTAAGTAAAGAAAAAAAAACTTTTTACCAACAAATAGAGTATGAAGCTTTTATGAACGAAAATCTCGTTGGTAAAAATCTTAACAATTACCAACCCATTTTCTGTTAGTAAATGTCTACCATTAATTTGGTAAAAATCAATGTTGTAAACAGTCACATAGGTGCACGTCGTGGCAAAAAAAATATTTATTTATTATTGTTATTATTGTTTAATAATTATAATTTTTAAAATTTTTTTTTAGCCAAATGAATTGAAAGGTCCAAAAACTTGTTTAACCACATATTGGACCAATAATTTATAGAGAGCATCTCTAAAAATTTTGTTGTGAACTTTCGATGTGGAATAAAAATTCATTTGGTTTGATTGTAGTTGTACCTTTAGTTTGTCTGTAATGTATTATACATTTGGTTTAAGTATAGTATATTGTACTATTGTATAAATAGTTATTTATATTTTATTATCTTTCAACTACGTATATTTAGTAGGTGAACGATTGAATTTTTTAATTATTAAAATTTATTAATATTATCAACGGATTTTTCTAGGTAATATGAATCTTCAACTATGAATTTTCCGTTGGTGAAGAGGTTGATTCTATTTTTATTTTATTTTTTTGAAAAAATTAATTACCATTGCAACTTTGGTAATATGAAATACTCTTTCATCCACGGAAAATCCGTAAGTGAAAGGTTGAAACATTTTTTAGAAAAAAAGTTGAATTACATCACCTATAGAAATGTTGGTAAATGGTATGCATATTAAATAACAACATTGGGCACGAAATCTTCATTGTTGAAGAGCTATCACTTTTACCAATGGAAATTCCGTTGATGATTTTCCTAGTTAAAAGTCTAATACTTTTACCAATGAATAATCCGTTTCTAATTGTAATTATCCGTAAGTGAAAAGTTGATTTTTAGTGTTTGAAGAATCTTTTGAAGTATAATTGTAAGGGTTGAAATAAATAGTATCTTATGTTTAAATAGTTTTTTGAAGATATTCTAACGTCTTCAATAGAATATTCTGATTTGTTTTTCGTTTGAACCACAGCTTGCTCCTAAAAAAAATAGCTTATTTTAAGTGGCGCGTAGTTAATTCTTCAGCTAAGTAGAATTGACTCACATTAAAAACATCATCGTTCTTACATATTTTTTGCTTCTTTCTTTGAGTATTAATTGGAAGAATGTCTTTTCGTTATCTAAAATAAAAAAGAAAAGTGAAAAGAGCTAGAGCTCAAAAAATGCACAAGACGATAAAATTTTAGACCCAAATTACAATGTAAAATTTACCAAATATTTCTATTTGAATTGATTCCAGTGGATGAAAAACTTATTTACATCGACGGACTCTTTATTCTCGTACATTTTGTATTTCTTTTTCTGTGTATCACTTCATAAAATACCTTGGTGCCGCCTTCATAAAAAAAAATTCTTTAATGGACAATTTTCATAAAAAATAAAGTCAAAACGAACATCAAAAGATAAATATTTTTTACGTGAAAAATTATACAAATTAAACGTAATTAATTGATAATTTTTAAGAAAACAATTCTAGACAATTCAATTCCATGTAATTCATTTTCTTTTCGCCCAAATTCCACTTTTGCAATCAAACAGACCCGTAGTATCTTCTTTGATCAAGCTCAGGATCACAACCTATTCATATCGAATTATTTTTTAAATAAAAGATATTACTTAAAATTCAAAAGATATTAGCTTAAGGGAGATTTCTTCGCATAATATCTATCAATTTTGCAACAATTGGTTCACCTAACTTGTCGCAAAGATTTAGGGCATGTTCTCTTTAATATTTTCAAGTCGTTTTTTGTTTTCGATTTTTCAAAATAGTAAAAATACGTTCTCTTTCCAATTTTCGAAAACGCATTTTTGAAAATAAGTTAAAAATTTACAAAGAAAACCAAAAACGTCGTTTTTGGGTGTTTTCAATTATAATCAAGCCAAAATTTTCAAAACGCGTTTTAGGTGTTTTCAAAACAATTTTTCAAAATGTCAAAAAGAACACATTTTCAACAATCTCAAAAAATGGACACTCAAAACACAAAATTCAAAATAAACTCAAAACTCAAAACATAATGTTGAAATACAAAGAGAACCTCCTCTTAATT